>CM076576.1:216905916-217166884 GCA_034641835.2 Pinus albicaulis | reverse complement strand
GCCAAATTAGATTGAAACAATCCAAAACTTAGATCAAAACATTTAACATTATATAAAAAAATTTAACATTTAACATTAAATCAAAATTAAAGGGATAAATACATATAACTACTTCTTTACTGTTTTTGATTAAATCAAAACAATCAAAGGGGGTCTGAATAAAAAAAACAGAAAAGGGGCTGCCCATAACCGGGAAACTAGCCCAGAATATGCTGCCCAATATCGGGAAACCAACAGACATAGAGTGTTCAGAAGCACAGTGATTGCAAAACATGACAAAATTTCAAAAGAGGTCCTGACATCAGGCTAGCTAAAGAGGTCCTGACATCAGGCTAGCTATCGATGTGTGTAGGAGGATTTTTCTCCACAATTGGACAACTGTAGTCCTTCGAATCATCAGCTACTCCCTTGGAGTGTTGGGAGGATCTCTTTGAAGCAGAAGAGGAGTCAAAGTCGTCTTTGAGCTTTTTCTCCACACAGGCCGAGCTGCCGCTGCTTGCGCCATCGCTGGTGGAGCTCATCGAGCCTGATTTGACTGGACGAGCTGCTGACTTCATGGTGTCTTGGGGCTGATGGGTTGGGATGGTGGACTTTCTCCGCCGCTTCCTAGAACCAGAGACACCTTCATCTTGGGGCTCCTTCTAAAAAAAGACAGAAATGGTTGCCGTAATTCGAGGTCTGACCATAGTGCTGGTGAAGTGAAATTTTGTGACACTGCTTGCTGGAGGAGGGTGCCCACCTGTGTCATGGATTGAAAGAGGCGGGCGAGAGCCAACACTCCTGCCCCCTCCACCCCTACCCCAACCTCCCATTCTGCAATCCATCTGATGTCTACGCATAGGAATCTTCCATAGGCCAAATGTGGATTGAAACCATCAAAACCTTAGATCAAAACATTTAACATTATATCAAAACATTTAAAAAATTTAACATTAAATCAAAATTAAAGGGATTTACATATAACTACTTCTTTACTCTTTTTGATTAAATCAAAACAATACGTCACATGGGAGTCTTCCATAGGCCAAATGTAGATTGAAACCATCCAAAACTTAGATCAAAACATTTAACATTATATCAAAAATTTTAACATTTAACATTAAATCAAAATTAAAGGGATTTACATATAACTACTTCTTTACTCTTTTAGATTAAATCAAAACAATACTTCACATGGGAGTCTTCCATAGGCCAAATGTAGATTGAAACCATCCAAGACTTAGATCAAAACATTTAACATTAAATCAAAACATTTAAAACATTTAACATTAAATCAAAATTAAAGGGATTTACATTTAAAACATTTAACATTAAATCAAAATTAAAGGTATTTACATTAAATGTAGATTAAAATGGTATCCAAAACTTAGTTTTATTTATTTTTGATTATATCACAACATTACTTGACATGCCATCCAATTGTAGTTCAACTATCCAATAAAAACATTTAATATTATATCACATGTGCCAAATGTAGATTGAAACCATCCAAAACTTAAGTTTTAAAAACTTTTTGATTATATATAGTGCAACATTACTTCACATACCATGCCAATTGTAGTTCAACTATCCAATAAAAACGTTTAACATTATATCACATGTGCCAAATGTAGATTGAAACCATCCAAAACTTAAGTTTTAAAAACTTTTTGATTATATATCGTGCAACATTAAAACATTAAACATTTAACATTAAATATCACATGCCAAATGTAGATTGAAACCATCTAAAACTTGATTTTTAAAAACTTTTTGATTATATCATACATAACATTACTTCACATGCCATGCCAATTATAGTTCAACTATCCAATAAAAACATTTAACATTATATCACATGCCAAATGTAGATTGAAATCATCCAAAACTTAACTTTTAATTTAACAAAAAATTATAGATCACAACATTACTTCACATGCCAAATGTACTTCAAGCATCCAAACCTTAAATTTTAAAAACAAAACAAATTATAACACATCATTATATAACATGCCAAATGTAGTTCAGAAGCAAAACAAAACTTAAATTTAAAAAACAAAACAAATTATAACACATCATTACATAACATGCCAAATGTAGTTCAGAAGCAAAACATTAATTTATAGAAGCAAAACATTAATTTATAGATGACAACATTACTAGTAGTTCAATTATCCAAAACTTAAAAGTTTTAAAAACCAAACAAATTATATAACAACATTACTTCACATTCACATGCCAAAATTACTAAAACCATCCAAAACTTAACTTTTTGGAACAAAACAAATTATATTAACACTGTAATAAAATATGTCCAAAAATTGTAGATCTCACAAGTATCAAGTATCAAGTTATATATATATGACAGTGCATCTAGATAATATATAAAAAAGTAAATTTAAGACTATCTAAATCTTGAAATCAAATCTACAAATCATGTCCATCAAATAGAGATGGATGTAGCGTCTTTCCTATCAGGGTCTCAATCCATGCACTATCATGCGAAGCATAGGAAACCTGTACACAATGCACATGTACTTGAACATTAAAATTTGATGTTTTAAAAATGAGTGAGAATATATATAGAACTTCATATAAAAAAAAAATAAAAAAAAAATCATGCAATACCTCATGGGGTTCCCTCTCTATTTGTTCACCTGCTACAAGTTCCCCCTCCCATGGGAACATCTGCAATTGTAAACTGTACAATATACATGTACAGTTAAATATATATATATATATATATATATATATATATATATATTAAAAATTTTCAAATGAAAATGCACGTGTACATATATAAACTTATTTTCAATAATATTAAAAAAAAAGTTAGACAACTTGTTCAAATGGTTGAAATGGTGTGGTGTGGATGTTCCTATCTCCGTCGCTAGAGTCTGTGGATTAAAGAAATCTTCTATAGGAACCTAAATTCAAAAAATTTAAAATAACTCAATATATATATATATATATATCTCAATTTTTAATGGAACTTTTTGAGGTGGAATATATATATATATATATATATATATATATAACTTAAACATAAATTTTAAAAGTGAAAAATTGTCCATACTTGTGGCTCATCTCCTAAGGAAGTAGAAGGTACATCTCCCAAGGAAGAAGAAGGTACCACCATCCCAAAAACATCGGACGGAATCGGAATCTGTTAAAACATTTTATTATTATATATACATACATGTACATGTGTGCACAATTATTTATTTTAAAAATATCACTTAAAAAACACTAACATTTGCCAACATATCTTGATGGTGAGACCCATTTGCATTGTTTGAACCAGAGGTCCAGAACGTGATATTAACATTTTCGTCACTCATCATGCGTAACAACTGCAAATGGTGTTTTAACATATAATGATACATTTTTTTTAGATTAATGTACATACAAATAAATGTATACATGTACATACACATGTATTTATTACAAATTGTACACATGTATACATGTTAAAATAATTAAACTCTAAGGTCATTAACACATACCGTTCTTGTGCCCTCTTTCTCATGAATAATTAGGTCTTGAAAACCATTGCGACAATTTTTTGCATATATTCGGAGATCTTCAACATTCATGTTGTCAATCTCTTCATTTGTACAATACACAAAATTGGCATGTGCATTTTCACATGCTCTTTGTCGATTTAGACAAATATCGACTCCACTCAATCCACTATAAACATTGTCGATCATGACATCCCTTGCTTCTCGACTTATTTGAGAAGTCGCATCCATCTCTGATCGCAGAGTTTCGACCCGAAAAGGTCGACTCACCAATGGCGGCTCAGGGCGAGGCAACTCCACATCTTGCTTAGTGCCCTTATGGTCATACAATCGACCTTTCCCCAGACCAAAAATTTCTGACAGAAGGTCATTGTAGTTAGGTTTCATACCCAAAAAAAAATTCTATGTAAAACAATTATGCAAAATAAACAGGAACCTCATCGTTCCATGGGAGCCTTCCATAGGACGCAAGGTGTCTATCATACAAATAGTGAGCTATATTTGGGTGCTTGAAATATTGCACCTTCAACATTTTTCTTTTTGGCCCTTCCTTGAAATTAAACACTGACTTTGCCATATCTTTTGTAACTCTTTGTTTTACATCCTCCCATTTATCAGGACCCATTACTGTTTCCTTTCTCTTTCTCATCACTTCTACAAATGTATCAGTCGTTGGCCCAAGATTTTTGTACATATTTACAATATCTCCCAATGAATGTGTAACTATTTCGAGGCTTTGTCGACTCTCAGCAGGTAGAGTCAAAGCCACGAGATCTCTCCGCAATTTTGCATGAAGTTTTTCACACCTTTGTAAGGTGCATTGCGCCATGTTTGTTTCCCATGGTATATCAGCAATGTCGGCGGGATAAGTTGTGGTGGGTAGACAACCTTCTTCTTGAATGTAGCGTTCTGCCCTGCGTCTATTTTGACCAATATTTGGAACATTTTCAACCTCTGCATCAATATATATATAATTTCGTATATTATAAAAAACACATGTAAAAAAATTTGTACAAATTCAATGAAAAAAATATTGAAATTGATGGCAACCTTGACGTGGTTGGTTAACATCTTCTCCACCCTAAAACTGTTGAGACTCAGAACGACCCTGCTGAGAACCAGACCCAGAATGACCCTACTGAGAACCAGCACCACCAGCCGTTGATTGGCCTCTGGGGGAATAAATATCACCACCTTCACGCAACCTGCTACCACTCATTGATGGCTCTCTAAGGGGATTTGAACCACCACCAACCTCTCGAGACGAGAGAGAAGCTTCATAAACAAATACGAATTTATAATCAATTGAAAAATACATTCATGTGTACATATAAATACATGTACATATTCATTGATTAAATTGCGTGAACCATACCATGACTGGGTGAACCATGGGCATGTTCCATGGATGGAGTAGAGACCCTTCTCTTCTTAGCTCCTAAAAAATAAAAAATGAAACTTATTAACAACTAATTTAACTCACAAAGTTAATAAAAAATCAATTCCATATGTCCACACATGTATGGAGATTTTAAGATTATATTTAAATACCATGAACATCCCCCGATCCCTGATCCCCCATATGGGATTCTGTTGATCTTCGTTGTTCATCCTCCATGATATATATATCTATTGGTGAAAATTTACACAAAATAAATTTTAGAAAATTAATGTAATTTAGTGTACACAAATTATGTAGAACACAACTTTCAAAGCACTAATTGATGTGTGAAACTCAATTTAAGCAAAAAAGAAATTATAAAAATGATAATTTCACCAAATTGTGCTTTACATGGTGGGAGCACACTTGGTATAAAATTGAAAAAAACACATGGTTATTAAAAAAGAAGTGAAATTTCATTTAAACAAACTCCATTTAAACAAATTTTCTTTGAAGTCCCCGCATTTTAATTTTATAAAAATGTGAAGTTCACCACTTGTTGTGAATGTGAAGTTCACTAAGTTGCGCTTTACATGGTTTGGTGGGAGCACACTTGGTATATAATTGAAAAAAGCACATGGTCATTAAAAAAGACGCATTTATAAGTACACAACACACACATATCCAAGATATGTTACAATGTCCATCAATAAATTTTGAAGCAGAGCGTCTCAACACTAATTCATCTTTGAGAGATGAATCTTGATTTTTTGAAGAAGAGCATCTCAAAACTAATTCATATTTGAGAGATTAATATTGCATTGGCATTACTCTGTATAATTCTAATTCATCTTTGATAGATGAATCATGAATTGGCATTGCCCCATGCAATAGATTAGCAGACATATTATTCACATTTGTACAATGCCTTATACTAAAAAATTGAAATTAGATAACAATATTGTTTGCTATTCCATGCAGTTATTTTAGCCTCTCCTTCTTAACTTGGCACACACCATTCATTTGGTTGCACACAAGTTCAAAATTGGTGAAAACTACAATTCCATTTGATCCATACTCCATCTCTGTTCCCAAGCCTTCTATCAATCTAATATAATATGCCTCGTTGTTTGTTGTTCTTCCCAGTATATTCATTTTCCTTTGGGAAACTTTGCTAGTCGCAATATTGGAAAGCACATATGTAATCAATACTTTCCTTGGATTGGGATAGCAAGAAACGTCTATGCATAATTTCCATTTTTCAACCATATTTAATGGTTTTCTTATCCCCGAAAAAAAAATTCAATAAAAAATATATATATGACATGGGAGAAATGACACAATATCATGAGGTAAATGACATGTGCATGGTTTATCTTAAAGTTTGACTTAAAAATTTTATTGTCTAGAATTCACATCTAAAATTAATGGGAGGAAGCCTTTAGTTAGTGGGAGAAATGACACATGTACACAATTTACCTTAAAGTGGTTGTGTTTTATGGATATTAAAATGAAGAACTACTATTTAGATCTATTCCAAAGATTGACTGTAGGGGCATTTACTAGATATGTCACCTTTCATAAAAGATGAGATCCAGAGGATACCTGGCCCTTTACAAACTCTGCCTATAGAACTTGTAGAAGTTAAGAAATTTACATTGACAAATTTACTTGTGAGAAATTTACATTGACAACATATAGAGATTCAACTAGGCTTGTGAAAATTACAAGTGGACAATGTATAATTCTACTTAGAAGAGTCTTTGGTTTAATGGTTAAGCAAGAAAGAGTCGTTACTTTCTCTATCTAGAGTAGAAGTGGAATACAAAGTAGTTACTTCTTTTTGAGTGTTTTGGATGAAATGGGCTCTGTTGTCGACAATTCTTGTCACTCCTAGAGACAGCCTAGAGTTGCCATAGACCAGTGCCTAGGACATCTTATCATAGCAAGGAGCACATAACATAACTCGGGTGCCAATCCAAAAGGCTCTCCTGCTATCTCTTGTAAAACAAGGAAATTGATTTAAATGGGACCAGGACTTACAGAAACTGCCACAGGGAAAGAAATGTTGCAGAGACAAGATGCAAAACTCCAACACAAAATCATCAGACAGTTAAGAGACAATTTACTGTAAAGAGGGCCGATTCAAATAATATTCCATAGAAATCAAGTATCAGGAGGTGTATGTAGTGAACGAAATATAAGAAGATATTAGTTAACTTTGGACTGATACCCAGATACACAACAGAACCATATATGGGCTTATCAATATAAGAATCCATACATGACAATGGCGTTTTAAAAGCACCCTCCCAAAGCGACTAATATAGTAGAAAGATGGATGAAATGAACATGAAACAATATATCATGCCTGAGCCATATTTAAAGCGCTTGACTGATCCAAGTATGGGCATCAACTAGAATGAATCCTTACCTAAAATCAGTGAGCCACTTGCATTCCAGTACATGATACGAGAAGATATATGAAATGAAATGTTGTATTAATCACATGAGAGAAAGTTACATACTGCGAAATACCAAAGACCAGAATCCTCATTACAGATAGAACTCCTCCTCACTGAGACCCTACAGGCTCTGAGCCTTCATACAGAAGCTTTACAAAATGTATACAAACGTGCCTTTCACTGCACAATTCTCTGATACAAGTCTGGAACCCTTACAATGTCTTTCTTCCTCCTTTTTATAGAGGAAGGAGAAGAGGAACTAATAAAAGAAGTAGGTGAAAACAATTAATTGTTCCATTAAAACAAAATGGCGGAAACATTTCGCGCCCATACTATTTGACGGCTCTAGGATGCTGAAGGCCTGCGCGGGTATCCATGAGTAAATCTTGTAGTACAGATTTCTCCGGGATAAGATAGGAAAGAGAATAAAAATATAATAACAACGTTACTGTACCTTCCTGAGAGAAAAATCTATTGAAGTTAAACCTGGAGGATATGATTTTTGTGCACTTGTACTCTTGGCCTTCTAAATGCTGAATTGTTATTTAAAATCTTCGGCTCCAGACGTTGAATTTATCGCTCTCTGACTGACATTCTTTATCTGCGCCATTAATAATTTCGTCCACAAGAATCTGCCTCTTGAATGGTTCTTGAAGGTTGGACAGATCTGAGTCCCGCTTCTTTTAATGAAAGTCGCGTCGAAGCAACTACCCAGGACCTTCTTCATGAATTTTTCTTTTAAAAACCGGTCCTTTGACGCACCCTTGACCTCTGCAATGAGGGTTGTGAATTATGGTTAACCTCCGGCGCCGAAAAGCCTGCAAAAATCCGCACACATGTTAGGAAAATAATGCACGGGAATGCAGACACGGTGGGGATAGTGGGATGGCAACTGCTGCATGGTCGACCAATGAAAAATTTAGGGCGATGTTGACAAATGCGACGTAACAGTGTGGAGCGGGATTGGAGGAGAAGGCGAACATAATCGTGAAAATGCATTGGAAATGAAGCGACGAGCTTAATATAGACCCATGGTGGCGGAATGCACGTGGAGGGAAATGAAGGACATATGGTACTATGATAGGATGACGGGCACAGATGATGTGGAGTGATGACTGTGGAGTTTGGTCAACGGCAAGGTGCATAAATCATAACTGTCCGATCTCAGGTGGAGATCGACGGTTGGAAATGCGCCGGGGACAATAGGCAGTGGGCCAGGGGCGTCATCAACCTGGGTTAATATTTGAGCATCTTCGATGAATGATTGCCGTTGGATGGAGGTTCACAGATCTGACGGTTCACACCAATTTCGCTGCACGACTTTGTCCGAGTGATAGCGCGCGAAATGGAGCGGTTTTGGGATCGTACAGAGGGACACGCGGCGATCAACGTATGGAATCGCTGGCCGAAGGGGGAATACCACCTACTCAGCAAAGGTGGTGCGAAATAAACATGCCGGTTTTGAGCAATGAACGCGGGCGCAGGGATCACCATGGCAAACTGTTTGCGGATCGTTGATTTATATTTAATCGGACGACACAGAACGCGCCCAATGATCTCACAAGGAGAGCTCCTTTTGGTCTAGCACGAGGGCTAGCGCCTTGGTCATGCGGGGCATAAAGTGAAGGGGGGCTAAGACCGAAAGGAGCTGGGCCCAAAATATTTTCAAATATGGGCTTTGGGCATTAAAAATGCGATTTTAAAGCAAAGAGAGGGCAACGATAGACAACTAATGAACTTTGCAAGACAGGGCGAGAGAATTTGATGATTTAAACCAAATGGCTCATGGAAATTTTTATAAGGAGAAGATCGTGGTCAACATTGGCTCCATCTGGGGATGACAAGTTCATCCTCGGACGTGTCGAGAACTTTGTAGACCACTGGATCATCTTTTTGTGTAGACACTGCCCTTCAAAACCCTTTCTCTTCGTAATCCGTTATGAAACTCGCATCTTTCAGATGGCAATAAAACAAAAATTAATATACAATATGATAAAGTTATGCCACCTCGACCTGAATCAGAATTGGAAGTAGGGTTTGAGGAATTGGCTGTTTACAGGAGCGTCCAACAAGTCACCCTGTAAATTCTCCAATGTGAACGTGTTATTGCCTCCCTGTTCCACAATTTTAAATGGGCCGAACCACAGTGGATCGAACTTGCCATGTTTTCCCTTTTCAGCCCTCCGAATATCCCATCTGAGCACCAGATCTCCAATCTGCAATTTCCTGTCTTTTGCATGCTGATCAAACACATGTTTCATCTTCTCTTGATATTCTTTTAATCTGTGATTCACTTGGTCCCGTGTTTCCTCTAATTCCACCAATTGATTGATCCTCCTGATCATATCATCAGGCTCTTCCTGACTTTCCTGCATGAAACATGATACTGGTAAGGCCAACTGCACCGGAAACACTGCTGCTCGCCCATATACCAATTCGTACGGATATTTCCCAGTTGCTCTCTTGTTGGTTATTCTATTTGCCCATAGAGCAAATTTCAATTGGGAATCCCAATTCTTCTGATTCTCATTGATTGTTTTCTTCAAGGCCCGCACCAGAGTTTTATTAGAAGACTCTGCCAGGCCATTCCCCTGTGGATAGTAGGCTGTATAATGATTCAATGTAATATTATACTGCTGACAAAAATTTACAAATTTTGCAGACTTGAATGCCTGTGCATTATCAGTCACTATTCTAGTAGGACAGCCAAACCTGGATATGATGTTTTCTTCCATGAATTTTATGATGACAACGTCTATATCATTCCTTGCAGGTATGGATTCTACCCATTTTGTAAAATAATCTGTGGTGGTTAGTATCCATTTATGTTGGCCACTTGAGGGTGGGTGAATTTCACCTATAAAATATATTCCCCACTGCTGAAATGGTTCATCTACATAAACTGGAATCAAGGGCAGAGCTGCCAACTTCTGTCTCTCAGCAAATTTTTGACACTTATCACATGCTCTAACCCAAACAAAAACATCACCAAATAATTTTGGCCAGTAGAAACCAGCCTTCAGTATTTTATGAGCTGTGGCCCTCCAACTGTAATGTCCTCCACAGAATCCTTCATGAAATTCCATCATTATACTTTCTACTTCATCCTCTGTGAGGCACAGTAATAGAATGCCTGAAGGGTCCCTCCAATACAGCTGTCCATTAGCAACTATGTACTTCTGTGATTTTAATCTTAAAGCCATGTATTTTTCTTTATCACAACTTGGAGGACAGCTGAGTGTCAAAATATATTCAACTATTTCTTTGTACCATGGACTGGTGAGATATTTTATGTGTACTCTCTGAGTGGCCATCTCCAGACCTTGCTGCTCTTCTTCTCTCTCAGACTCTTCATTTGCTACCATAGACAGATTTATGCCCAGAGCTTGATAGTTTGCTTCAGATAGAATTTTTGCAAGCCCCTGTCCTTTAATTAGCTTAGTTGGACGGATGTCCAAATCATACTCTTGTATTTTTGCAATCCATCTCCCTCTTTTTCCTTCACTGTCTCCCTGAATGAGAATGTCTTTAACTGCTGCTGTAGGGACATATGCAGTAATGTGGGACTACAAAATATACATGCGAAAAGCTTTAAGGGATTTCACCAGGGCATATGCCTGCTTCTCAAATATGTTATATTTCAATTCAGCATCATGGAGCACCTGACTAATGAAGGCAATAGGCTGCTCATATCCTTCTTCATTTTTCTGCAACAAAACTCCAGCTACTGTATGGGGTGAAGCAAATGAAAAGATCATGAATGGTTTAGTATAATCTGGTCCAGCTAGCACAGGGGCTTCAGCAAATGCAACTTTAATTCTAGCAAAGGCTTCCCGTGATTCTTGCGACCATTTCACCTCATTATTCTTCTTTAGCATATATGTTATATGCCTATCTATCTCAGCATAGTTAGGGATGAATCTTCTCAGAAAATTTATTCGTCCCAAAAACACTTGCACCTCTTTCTTATTTCTGGGGAGAGGAATACCATTTATGACTTCTACTCTTTTGGGATCTATCGTTACCCCATCTTTAGTTACAATATGCCCCAACAGTTTGCCTTCCTCTAATGCAAATAAAGACTTTTGTGGATTGAGAGAAAGGCCATACCTTCTGCATTTTTCGAAAGTTCTTCGTAAATGCTCAATGTGTTCAGCATCACCTTTTGAAAACACCGTAATATCATCAAGGTACACCACTAAAAATTTATCCTGCTCTCCAACAAAAGCAATGTCCATAGCCCTCTGAAAAGTGGCCCCTGCATTAATCAATCCAAAAGGCATCCTGGCGTACATAAATGTACCCCATGGTGTGGTGAAAGCAGTTTTCTTCTGATCTTCTGGAAGTACAGCCACCTGGTTATAACCAGAGAAACCATCCATCATTGACATTCTAGAGGCTCCGACCACTTTCTGCAGGATGTGGTCCATCTTTCAGAAGCGATGGGTAAGCCTCTTTTAAAGATGCTCTGTTTAAATTTCTGAAATCCACGCATAACCTTATTTCTCCATTTTTCTTTCGGACAGGGACCAAGTTAGCAACCCATTCTGAGTATCTCAAGGGCACAATTATTTTGGCCTTTAGCAGCTTCTTGATTTCTTTTTCAATAGAGGGAAGCAGCAGAGGATTTATATGTCTAAGTTTTTGCTTATAAGGTTTTGCATCTTCCCTCTGAGGAATTTTATGCTGCATTATACTAATATCAAAAGTTTTAAGGTCCTGATAGGACCATGCAAATACATCCTTGTATAACTGAAATAATTTCCAGTATTTTTCTTTATATTCATCTGGGACCTTCTTGGATAACTTTACAATTTTGGGCTCAATATTGGTACCCAGATTCAGATCTTCTACCTGATCTTCTTCTACCATTTTACTAGGCTGCAACGAGACATCATTTTTATCAAATAGTCTTTCTAGAGGCACCAACCCTCTAGGGATGAAATTTCCTTTCAGCTGTAGCACTTTACTTCCTGCCACTCTCTCTTCCCATTTGTTTTCTGAAACATTCTCAGCCTCATCTTCCTCACAATCATCAATATCCATATTAGAAAATTCTCCCACTGTTTCCAAGAATTTCTTCATATGTTCATCATCCTCAAAAACCTGCCAGTGCTTAATATTATCTGGGATTGATGGTCTATAACGTACCTCGATTTCATACCTCAGGAGAGGATTTTGAGGAGGACGAAATGTACTGGCAGCTATAGCAAGAGAATCTGCCATTCTATTCTGGTCCCGGGGCATGAACTGGATGTTGAATGATGAGAAGAAATTCTCCACCATGTCCCATACTTCATTTCTATAAGCCCTCAACCGAGGATGTTTGGTTTGACATTGATTTTTGACCTGTCTGACCACCAGCTCAGAATCTCATAAAACTTTTAAACACTGTATGCCCATGCTCCTGGTTGTTTGTAATCCCAATAAAAATGCTTCATATTCGGCTACATTATTAGTAGCTTCATATTCCAATTTATAAGATAGTAGGACCCATTTTCCTGTAGGAGAAATTAATAATACTCCGGCTCTGTTCCCTTCTCTTGAATTTTCTCCATCAAAATGTAAAGTCCAGATTCCTGCTTCATGGTTCCCTGAAAGCTGCTCAGTCTTTATCTGGCAGAAGGAATGTTCTTGAGCATAATTTTGATCTTCTTCTAACATCAGACATGAGAAATCTCCTTCCTTGCTGTAGACTGGTGAATTCTCTGAGCTGTCAACCTTAGTCACCATCTTGACAAATCTGGTCTCTCTATATAACCTCCTCTCCTGGCCACCGAAAATTGGAATAGTGGCATATGTTAAGTCTAATTTGAGTGACACACCAATTTTTGTTCCCCAGGACCTTGACAATAGCATGCCAAAGCGGGCTAGGATATCATCCACCACGATGTCCATTACTACACTTTTTGCTGGAATTTGGGCCAGGTTGACCACTAAATCTTTAATCATCCCTAGACATTGAACTCTTTTGGAATCGAATGAATATAGATCTTTATATGGACGTGTGATTTGTAGTTCTAGTTGCTCCATGACAGATAGAGGCATAAGATTATGGGAAGCCCCAAAATCTAACATACAATTGTGTAGCAGCAGGTCATGAATCACTAGAGACACATAGAAAGGAGGAGTAGAGGGGTCTATCTCCTCGATATGTGGGCCAAAGACTACCATGGGCCTTTCTTCTTGGAGGTTAAGACTATTTGGAATTATTGGTACTTCAGGAGGGAACATGAAAGAAGTAACTTGAGACTGATATACAGGTTGTTTCAACAGCTCAGTCAAGGGGACTGAGATTTTGACTTTCTCGAGTTCTTTTTGCAGATTAAAAGCAGGAGGGGGATTTTATATTACAATTTCTTTTGATTCTTTATTTCCAGCTGAAGGTTTAACTTATTTTGACTCAGACTTATCATTGGGAGGAACAACAGCTTTTGAAGAAGGAGTTTGATCATTAGGCTGTAAAGGTTTATCTAGAGAACTCTTACCTTTGTCTGTAGCTTTCTGCATTGTCGGTTCCTTTGGAGCAGATGTTTCCTTCTGAGGAGGCTCTTCTTCCTGATCTTGAATGCGGGTTCTCTTTCTTGAAGATCTGAGATCATATCTTCTGTTAAAATGTGCTTGCATGAAATCACTAAACTGTTTGCAATAATGATCAATATCTGCATCTTTTGCATCTCTGATCTCTTCTTCCTCTACATGCAATGGGCATTCTACTTCATCGTTGTTAGAGAAGGCCAGATTTGAATCTTGCATTTCATAGGCAACATTTTCAATGGAGTCATCTACTGGGCCTTCCAGGTACAATGGGTGTGGAACCTGATCATGCTGCTCTTTAACTTCCCTTGGCAATATCTACAGGGGTGGCTTTCTATACTGAGGATTGTAACCCCTATTTGGAGAATTCTGGAAATTCCTGGGGGCTGCATTTTTAGCCTCCAATTCAAGCTTGACTAGTTTATTAGAAAGATTCTTAATCATTCTGTTCATTTCTTCAATTTTATCTGAATCCTTATCCTGATAAGAAGTAGATACTTCCTTCCTACCCCTTCTTCTGGCATCTTGTTCAGCTTTCATTTTTAATTTTCCAGTGGAGGCAAAATTTGCTTCCAACTCAAGAGCATCTGACTAAGCATCGTCTAGGGTGGCAGGTTTCCTTTCCCTGAGAGAGAAGCCAAAATCTGAGTCAAAGGCTGCTATGAAAACAAATTTGGCAACATTTTGATGAGGCTTCATATCTGCAGGGAGATTTAGATATAACTTGTTAAACCTTTTGATAAATTCTGACACCCCTTCATTATGTTTCTTCTTGAGTGTATTGAACTCGGTAAGGCACTGTCCATGATCTTTCTTTTCTCCCCATTTCCTGAGAAAGGTATTTTCCATATCATCCCAAGTGGTTATGGAACGGTTTCCTAATGTTTTGAACCATTTTCTGGCTTCACCGTCCAGGGACTGCACGAATAATCTTAAGACCACATCCAAATGTTCTACATTAAAGTTTTCTGCAAAAGAGCAGAAGGTCTCAAGGTGTTTCTGAGCATCTATTTCATTTTCCCCAGTGAATCTGGGCAGGATCTTCAAATAATCTTGTGGCATATCATTCAGCACTTCAGGTAAAGCTAAGGGAGCATATTTATTCAACAGGAACGCAGGAACATTAGCCATTGGAGGTGGTGGGGGTTGTGCAACAATCTGATGTACAAAGGGAGGAAGAGGAGGAGGTGGAAGTGGAGTATGAATAAAAATAGGGATATACTACAGAGAAGCTTGAGGTGTAGATGGAAACAATTCACGATTAAAAGGGGCTACTTCTGTGACTTCTTTAACTTCCTCAGCCTCAGGGGTAGGATGAAATTTCTCTTTAGTTCTAGCACTTCCCCAGGGTGGGCTATCTGAGTAATATTTAGGATTTTCCTCAACGGAATCAGGATTTTCTACTTGGATTTCTTGAGAAGAAGAGGATGGATAATCTTCTACAGAATATTCAGGGATCTCAGCACGGACTGATTTCTTTTCTTTCCAAATTCTTCTATGTATAATCTTCTCTGGGTCAGATACTGAAGGTGTCTTTGACTAAGATGTATCTGACCTCAAATGTGGCTTACGAGGAGCTGGGACTACAAATAGATTGATCAAACAAACAACAATGGAGTTGCCAAGGTGAGAGATATACAACTCTTCAACTCTCTGTGCTCACCTGATTAGAGAGTGAATATGATTTTTCGAGCCCCAGGGATAATGATTTTCTTAAATTCGTTCCCCGGCAACGGTGCCAGAAAGATGTTGTCGACAATTGTGTCCCTCCTAGAGACAGCCTAGAGTTGCCATAGACCAGTGCCTAGGACATCTTATCATAGCGAGGAGCACATAATATAACTTGGGTGTCAATCCAAAAGGCTCTCCTGCTATCTCTTGTAAATCAAGGAAATGAATTTAAATGGAACCAGAACTTACAGAAACTGCCACAGAGAGAGTAATATTGCAGAGACAAAATGCAAAGCTTCAACACAAAGCATCAGACAGCTAAGAGACAATTTACTGTAAAGAGGGCCGATTCAAATAATATGCCACAGAAATCAAGTATCAGAAGGTGTATGTAGTGAACGAAATATAAGAAGATATTAGTTAACTTTAGACTGATACCCAGATACAAAACAGAACCATATATGGGCTTATCAATCTAAGAGTCCATACATGACAATGGCGTTTTAAAAGCACCCTCCCAAAGTGACTAATATAGCAGAAAGATGGATGAAATGAACATGAAACAATCTATCATGCCTGAGCCATATTTAAAGCGCTTGACTGATCCAAGTATGGGCATCAACTAGAATGAATCCTTACCTAAAATCAGTGAGCCACTCGCATTCCAGTACATGATACAAGAAGATATATGAAATGAAATGTTGTATTAATCACATGAGAGAAAGTTACATACTGTGAAATACCAAAGACCAGAATCCTCATTACAGATAGAACTCCTCACTGAGACCCTACGGGCTCTGAGCCTTCATACATAAGATTTACAAAATGTATACAAACATGCCTTTCACTGCACAATTCTCTGATACAAGTCTGGAACCCTAACAATGTCTTTCTTCCTCCTTTTTATAGAGGAAGGATAAGAGGAACTAATAAAAGAAGTAGGTGAAAACATTTAATTGTTCCATTAAAACAAAATGGCAGAAACATTTCGCGCCCATACTATTTGACGGCTCTAGGATGCTGAAGGTACTCTGTGGCTGCTCCATGAAGTAAATGCTGTAAGTGCAAATTTCTCCAGGGATAAGACAGGAAGAATAAAATATGTAACATTCTGTACCTTCCTGAGAGAAAAATCTATTGAAATTAAACCTGGAGGATATGATTTTTATGCACTTGTACTCTTTGCCTTCTGAATGCTGAATTGTTACTTAAAATATTCGGTTTCAGACGTTGAAATCCTCGCCTCTGACTGATATTCTCTATCTGCACCATTAATAATTTCATCTACAAGAATCTGCCTCTTGAATGGTTCTTGAAGGTTGGACAGATCTAAGTCCTGCTTCTTTTAATGAAAGTCGCGTCGAAGCAACTACCCAGGACCTTCTTCATGAGTTTTGCATTTAAAAACCGGTCCTTTGACGCACCCTTGACCTCTACAATGAGGGCTATGAATTATGGTTAACCTCCGGCGCTGAAAACCCTGAAAAAACCCGCAAACATGTTAGGAAAAGAATGCACGGGAATGCAGACACGGTGGGGATAATGGGGTGGCAACTACGGCATGGTCGACCAGTGAAAAATGTAGGATGATGATGAGAAATGCAACGTAACAGTGCGGAGAGGGCTTGGAGGAGAAAGCGAATGTAATCGTGAAAATGCATTGGAAATGAAGCGACGAGCTTAATATAGACCCATGGTGGCGGAATGCACGTGGAGTGAAATGAAGGACAGGTGGTACTATGATAGGATGACGGGCACAGATGATGTGGAGTGATGATTGTGGAGTTTGGTCAACGGAAAGGTGCATAAATCATAACCGTTCGATCTTAGGTGGAGATTGACGGTTGGAAACGCGCCGGGGACAATAGGCAGTGGGCCAGGGGCGTCATTAACCCGAGTTAATATTCGAGCAGCTTCGACGAATGATCGCCGTTGGACGAAGATTCACAGATCTGACGGTTCACACCAATTTCGCTGCACGACTTTGACCGAGTGATAATGCGCGGAATGGGGCGGTTTTGGGATTGTACAGAGGGACACGCGGCGATCAACGTATGAAATCGCTGGATGAAGAGGGAATACCGCCTGCCCAGCAATGGTGGTGCGGAAAAATCAGGCTGGTTTTGAACAATGAACGCGGGCGCGGGGACCAACATGGAAAGCTGTTTGCGGACCGTTGATTTAACTTTGATCGGACGGCTAGGGGTGTGCCCAATAGCTTCTCATGCTAAGCGCCTTTCCGTCTGGCACTTGGTCTAGCACCCGAGTCGTATGGGGAACAAAATAAAGGGGGCTGAGACTAAAGGGGCTAGGCCCGATACATTTTTAAGTGCGGATTTTAGCCTTTGTCCAGTGTATTTCGTGGGCGGAAATGGTGACAATAGATAGGATATGAGGGTCTTAGGCCACCACAGAGGTTTTAAATAGATTCAAATGGGGCAGCAGGTCAAAAATTTGAATGGAGGGGCTAATATAGTCAACAGGCTCTACAAGATATTAAGGTAAATTTATTTTTGAGTGAGTAGAAGTGGAATACATAGTAGTTACTTCTTTTTGAGTGTTTTGGATGAAATGTGCTCTACAAGATATTAAGGTAATTTATTTTTGAGTGTTTTGGATGAAATGGGCTCTACAAGATATTAAGGTAAGCTAAATTTCTTTTTGAGTGTTTTGGATGAAATGGGCTCTACAAGATATTAAATTAAATCTATATATCTATTAAGTGTTTCAATAGAAGTGTAATAATAATTTCAAAAATAAAATATTCTACTTCCTTCAATCACTATTTACATATCATCATTAAGTACCACTTCCTCACACAACAAGTCTTTGAGAAAATAGTGAAGATGGAATACATACCCACAAAGCCTCTTGTTAGAGAAGCATTTGAATATGTGAGAAACAAATTAGGAATAGTTCTTGTAAATATTCTTGTTAGAGAACCATTTGAACATGTGAGAAACAAATTAGGGATAGTTCTTGTAAATTATTGTCACTTATTTGACTTCAAAAGAAGAGCCTATGAAATTTAGTGCAATTTCTATGTGGGAGAGTACACAATATCTAAGGGGGAGAATACAATATATTTGACTTCAAAAGAAGAGCCTATGAAATTGAGTGCAATATCTATGTGGGAGAGTACACAATATCTAAGGGGGAGAATAGATATAAGGAAGGAATAAAAAGAGTAACAAAAAGCATATAATTGTGTCAATAATTTGAAGTAGTCAAGAAAGATAACAAAGGACCATCAAAATTGAGTGCAATATCTATATGATCAAGTGTCAATAATTTGAAGTAGTCAAGAAAGATAACAAAGGACCATCAAAATTGAGTGCAATATCTATATGATATCTATATGATCAAGTATCAATAATTTTAAGTAAAGAAAGATAACAAAGGACCATCAAAATTGAGTGCAATATCTATATGATTGTGTCAATAATTTGATAATTTGAAGTAGTCAAGAAAGATAACAAAGGACCATCAAAATTGAGTGCAATATATATGTGGGAGAGTACACAATATCTAAGGGGGAGAATACAATATAAGAAAGGAATAAAAAGAGTAACAAGAAGCATATGATTGTGTCAATAATTTGAAGTAGTCAAGAAAGATAACAAAGGACCATCATCAAATTAAAATTGGAAGATCAAGTAGTCTTCTTCATGAAGAAGAAGCATTAACTAGGTTCATCATTTAAAGGGTTCATTTTTTAATGAAAATTTTTATGAATAATATGGAATGAATCATTGTACATTATGATAAATCTTGTATTTAAATAACATTTGATCTATGAATAAAAAAGAAAATGGGATCATCTCTTCATATATATATGTGTATAAAAAGCAAAGGTAATTCCACCAAGCCTAAAGGAGCATGTCCTAATACATTAAATTATGTTTGGTTTCTAGAAGCATTAATCATGAAGAGTCATGAGATCCACATTTCGACCATACTATTTGCAATTTAAAGGAGCATGTCCTAATACATTATTATGTTTGGTTTATAGAAGCATTAATCATGAAGAGTCATGAGATCCACATTTCCATCATACTATTTGCAAGTTCAGATTTCCATCATGCTATTTGCAAGTTATATATGAAGATATGTAGTCTAATAACTAATTAGGAAGTTGTGATGTCCTAATACATTATTATGTTTAGTTTCCATCATACTATTTGCAAGTTATATATGAAGATATGTAGTCTAATAACTATACAGTATAGCCCATATAACATATAACGACCTTTGACAGTATGATCAAAGAGTCAAAAAAGAGAGAGGCCTCCCAGCAGAGTTCCGCCTGTTCATCAAGGTAAGCAACATAATATCGGAAGTGAAACAATGACACCACTGAACATATGTGAATTTAGATATTAAATTTACATTTATAGCAAATGACATGTGCATGGTTTATCTTAAAGTTTGACTTAAAAAGTTTATGGTAGAATTCACATCTAAAATTAATGGGAGGAAGCCTTTGGTTTGTGGGAGAAATGACACATGTACATAGTTTACCTTAAAGTGGTTGTGTTTCATGGATATTAAAATGAAGAACTTCAAGTGGTTGTGTTTTATGAATATTAAAATGAAGAACTTCTATTTAGATCTATTCCAGAGATTGATTGTAGGGGAATTTACTAGATTTGTCACCTTTCATAAAAGATGATATCCATAGGCTACCTGGCCCTTTACAGACTCTGCCTATAGAACTTGTAGAAGTTAAGAAATTTACATTGAAAAATTTATAGAACTTGTAGAAGTTAAGAAATTTACATTGACAAATTTACTAGTAGAAATTTACATTGACAACATATAGAGATTCAACTAGGCTTGTGAAAAGTACAAGTGGACAATGTATAATTCTACTTAGAAGAGTCTTTGGTTTAATGGTTAAGCAAGAAAGAGTCGTTGCTTTCTCTATCTAGAGTAGAAGTGGAATACATAGTAGTTACTTATTTTTGAGTGTTTTGGATGAAATGGGCTCTACAAGATATTAAGGTAAATTTCTTTTTGAGTGAGTAGAAGTGGAATGTACATAGTAGTTACTTCTTTTTGAGTGTTTTGGATGAAATGGGCTCTACAATATATTAAGGTAAATTTCTTTTTGAGTGTTTTGGATGAAATGGGCTCTACAAGATATTAAGGTAAATATATATATCTATTAAATGTTTCAATAGAAGTGTAATAATAATTTCAAAAATAAAATATTCTACTTCCTTCAATCATTATTTACATATCATCATTAAGTAACACTTCCTCACACAACAAGTCTTTGAGAAAATAGTGAAGATGGAATACATACCCACAAAACCTCTTGTTAGAGAAGCATTTGAATATGTGAGAAACAAATTAGGAATAGTTTTTGTAAATTATCTGGTTAGAGAACCATTTGAACATGTGAGAAACAAATTAGGGATAGTTCTTGTAAATTATTGTCACTTATTTGACTTCAAAAGAAGAGCCTATGAAATTGAGTGCAATATCTATGTGGGAGAGTATACAATATATAAGGGGGAGAATACAATATATTTGACTTGAAAAGAAGAGCCTATGAAATTGAGTGCAATATCTATGTGGGAGAGTACATAATTTATAAGGGGGAGAATAGATATAAGGAAGGAATAAAAAGAGTAACAAAAAGCATATGATTGTGTCAATAATTTGAAGTAGTCAAGAAAGATAAAAAAGGACCATCAAAATTGAGTGCAATATCTATATGATCAAGTGTCAATAATTTGAAGTATTCAAGAAAGATAACAAAGGACCATCAAAATTGAGTGCAATATCTATATGATATCTATATGATCAAGTGTCAATAATTTGAAGTAAAGAAAGATAACAAAGGACCATCAAAATTGAGTGCAATATCTATATGATTGTGTCAATAATTTGATAATTTAAAGTAGTCAAGAAAGATAACAAAGGACCATCAAAATTGAGTGGAATATCTATGTGGGAGAGTACACAATATCTATGGGGGAGAATACAATATAAGGAAGGAATAAAAAGAGTAGCAAGAAGCATATGATTGTGTCAATAATTTGAAGTAGTCAAGAAAGATAACAAAGTAGTTAAGAAAGATAACTAAGGACCATCATCAAATTCAAATTGAAAGATCAAGTAGTATTCTTCATGAAGAAGAAGCATTAATTAGGTTCATAATTTAAAGGGTTCATTTTTTAATGAAAATTTTTATGAATAATATGGAATGAATCATTGTACATTATGATAAATATTGTATTTAAATGACATTTGATCTATGAATAAAAAAGAAAATGGGATCATATCTTCATATATATATATATGTGTGTGTGTGTAAGAGAGAAATAAAAAGCAAAGGTAATTCCACCAAGCCTAAAGGAGCATGTCCTAATACATTAAATTATGTTTGGTTTCTAGAAGCATTAATCATGAAGAGTCATGAGATCCACCTTTCCATCATACTATTTGCAAGTTCACATTTCCATCATGCTATTTGCAAGTTCTGTATGAATATATGTAGTCTAATAACTAATTAGCAAGTTTTTGATGTCCGAATACATTATTATGTTTGGTTTCCATCATACTATTTGCAAGTTATATATGAAGATATGTAGTCTAATAACTATACAATCTAGCCCATATAACATATAACGGCCTTTGACAGTATGATCAAAGAGTAAAAAAATAGAGAGGCCTCCCAGCAGAGTTCCACCTGTTCATCAAGGTAAGAAACATAATATCGGAAGTGAAACAGTGACACCACTGAACATATGTGAATTTAAAATGGTTTCAAATATTTTTTCGAAGGAGAAAAATCCCTGTTTCATATATTGATAGCATTTCATATACAAAATCCTCTTGATATACCCATAACAGGTTATCAAGTATAAAAGATCAGATTCTGCCTCATATAGAAATACATCCGAAAAAGACAATATGTAGTCACATTACAGCAGTAGATCATTCTAGTTCAATCATTATTCTTGTAAAACAAAGTTCCCTTTACCCTCATATGCCTAATTATGGCCGTTTAGCTACAGTCTATCCACACCATGAGCGATTACAAAAAATAGTAAAGGTTGCACATTCCAGCGTTGAGGAATCGAGAGAATGCTCAGTAACGACATAAGCTTAAAAGTGGTGGTAAACTTCCATGCACAAGGTGAGAATCATCTAGAGCGGATGAAATTGATGGATCCACAGGAACAGTAACAATTGCAGCAACTGAATGCATATCATACTACCAGAAATTCAACATACACCTTACAACAAAAGGTAATGAAATTTAAAGCATAATTATGGTCGTTTAGCTATAGTCTATCCACACCATGAGTGATTACAAATAATACTAAAGGTTGCACATTCCAATGTTGAGGAATCGAGATAAGGCTCAGTAACGACATAAGCTTAATAGGGGTGGTAAAATTCCATGCACGAGTGGAGAATCAGCTAGAGCGGATGAAATTGATGGATCCACAGGAACAATAAGAATTTTTTCACACCGATTATCAGCTAATCAAAATTTCTGGGGATGGTTTTATTAGCCTGTTGACTGAATCTTGGTAGACCAAGGATGATCTCAAGCTACCTACTGATGACCAGCTAGTGGCACGTCAAAAAAACACAAAAAAAGCTATACATTGAGACAGAGATCATGGCCTTTCTTATCCATCAAAAAACAAAAAGAACTATACACTGAGACAACGTTCCATAGCTAAAAACATTTAATTATACTTAGTCTGAAATCATAAAACATAGAAGCTGCATGAGAGAAAAAAAACATTGCATCCAGAGCCAAATAAACCCAGAATTACATTTAAGATCCAAATAAACCCAGAATTACATTTCAACTTGATCTAAACTTCCATGCACAAGTGGAGAATCAGCAACAAAAATAACCCAGAATTACATTTCAACTTGATCTAAACTTCCATGCACAAGTGGAGAATCAACAACAGAAATAACCCAGAATTACATTTCAACTTGATCTAAACTTCCATGCATAGGTGGAGAATCAACAACAGAAAGAGTTGCTTACCTGGTAGTTCGCTTGACATCACCGTAGACAATCATCAATAGAGCGGATGGAAGCAACCCCAGACCAGCAGCAGCACCGCAACAATTCAATGAACATAACAGAAACACAAAAACACGTGAAGAAATAGAGCAAAGAAACACAGACGCGAGAAACAAATAAACTTTGTGGGTGATATATTTATAAGAACTAGTTCGGCTAAAATATTTTAAGAGTAAAAGTTCGGTTGAACTTTTGTTGCTGGTTTTCCCATCTTCGGAAAAAATTCTGTTTTCCCACGCCGTCAGTGTGCCTTCAATCTAAATGGAAGGATGAGTTCGGCTGAACTTTCTCATAAAGTTCGGCCGAAATATTTCCGAAAAAAATTTCCGCCCTCGATTCTCACAAAAGTGTAACCCAACTTCACATTTCTGCCCAGGTCTATTTTGCAAACCGTTACAATTGTTCAATCTCTCTGTATTTTGGGTCTGAAATTTGGCTTCATAAAGAATCTGCACTAGATTTCACCCTGACCCAAACCCTCCTGCTATAGTTGATGACCTAGAAAGAATCTTAAGAAAAACTTCTAGGACTGAAGATTCAACTATTATCAGACCAATTCACAAAGAAAGTTCCTTTCTTGAAAACCTTACATCCTTGCAAGATACCCAATTTGAATTACACCATAGAAGAAACCTATTTAGAACTAAGTCTCAAAGTTGGATAGACCAGACAAACCTTGAGCCTACCAGCTTATAGCAGAGTCCTAGTAGAGAAGCCTCTCCTTCCTCCCCTCCTAATTCTCAGCTTCTCCACCACTTTGACTCCTTTCATTCCAAATCTACTCATTATCAACTAGCTAGTCCAAGCACATCTGCTACCCCCACTCATACATCCACTATTCAAACCCCTCCATTTCATCCTCCACCTCCACTCATAAACCCTCCTCTTATAAATCCTCCTTGGGTTTCTTTACCTCAAAACATGGCAGCATGATATGCCCCATTGGTACTACCACAACCTTTACTACCTATGCCATAGGACTATCAACATAAAATCCCTCACTTTAATGGGACTGATCCTACAACTGCCCAACAAAATGTAGACAAGATCAACGATGCTTTTGACTACCAATAAATAGAAGATGAGACCATACAAATGATAATGTTTACCCAAAGTTAAGGGGGAGAAGAAAATAAATGGTTCAAGAGCTTAGCCCCTAATAGCATTCATGATCTCCCTTCCCTTCATCAAGTATTCATAAACAAGTGGGAGACTAAGAAAAAACATCTTCACTTCTTATTAGAGTATGAGAACCTTAAAAGAAATATTGGGGAGAGTGTACAAGACTACTGCACTAGGTTCAATAGTGTATATAATGCAATTCCTCCCCACATGAAACCCCCAAAAGGCCTAGCCCTGGTAAAATTTCCAGATGGATTTGATCCAGAAATGGATTACCAGTTAAGAGAAAGAGATCCCCTTACCTTAGAAGACATGTAAAGGGGATCAGTAAGTGTAGAAGCCAATCTAATTTCTAAAAGGGCTAGAATGAGAACATAAAAGAGGGTTACATACAAATAGGAACCTATGGCTTGCACATCTGATGCTAAAATTGACAATCTAGTTAGGACAATGGAAAGGATTATGGAGAGAATTAACTTAAATGAAAGAGCACTCCATAGGGAAAACCAAACAAATCCTCAAAACAAAAACATAAACCAAAACTTCAGAAGAGATCCTCCTCAAATTAGACAAAGAGAAATTGATCAGCAAATTAGACCTCCTTTCCAAGAAAAATATGTAAATGAAGAAGAAAGAGAGGCTGAGGAACCAGAAGAACACCATGTAAATATAATAGGCTATGATAATGAGGACATTGTTTTTCTCACAGAAGAAGAACAAGATCTGTTTTCCTCAAAAAAAGCTGAAATAACATATCAGGATTCTAAAGAATACAAACTAGGATTTGAAAATGCTATCATGGAGTTTGCAGTATGACCTAAGAATTAAGAAAACCCAAGATACCCCCAAGAGGAACAAACTAGGAAGCTAGGAAGACCCCTGAAAATAGTCCTAAAAAGAAAGAAGAAAATACAAACACAATGGCTAATAATTCTGATCAAAGAAAAAAAAAAATCAGCCAACAGGATGGTGACTAGAGCTACCCTAGTACATCAACTAGTGTCCCTGAAAAAACTATTTTAACTGAGATTCCAAATAAAAACCAACAAACTAAAGTTGCTAAAAAAACAATGTCTGATAAAATTGATTTAAATTTGCCAAGAACATAGACACCATTCAGTATTGAGAGTGAAATTGCCAAGATAAAAATAGCCATACCCCTTACTGAATTAGTGACTCAAGATGTATATAGATCTCAAGTTTTAAAGGGTTTAAACATAGGAAATAACACCGATACTCTAAATCTGAGTGATGACAAGCCAAAATTGTTGTTTGGACTAGAGGTAGAAAGAAAGTTTCAAGAGGGAGGTGTGCCTCCATTCTATGTCAGTTTGAACATCCATGAAAAAGTCCTACACAATGCCATACTAGATTCTAGTGCTTCACATAATCTCATGCCAAAGGTAGTGATGGAAAGATTAGGCCTTGAAATAACTAGACCATACAAAGACTAGTACTCTTTTGATTCAAGTAGAGTTAAATGTATGGGCATAATCAAAGATCTATTTCTTAATCTGGCACAAATACCAGCCAAGAGCCTTGTAATGGATATTGTAGTGGCTGACATTCCCCAAAAATATGGCATGCTTTTATCAAGATCATGGGGAGCCAAACTCCAAGGAACCCTCCAAATGGACATGACATATGCTACCATTCCAGTCTTTAACCAAACAAGAATACTGTACAGAGAAACTCACATGAAATACATGGTAAGAAACCAAGATAAGCCAAATAACACCCCTCTATATTCTGTCCATTCAGACCTTGATTGATTTATTTTGTACAATGAAGATGACATTAATGAACAAGTCGGTGAAAAAGAGGAAGAGAAAGACCTGTCACAACAGTCAAACCAAACACAAAATGAAGAACATAATAGTCAAAACCATAGTAGCCATGAACAACAACACAATAGCGAATCTGAACTTGAAACTCTTTGGAACATGAGATTTGATGGCTCTTGTGGAAAAGTTGGTTCAGGAGCAGGTGTTTGGATACACAACACTAATGAGGGTCAATATTACAAGTTGTATTTTTAATGTACAAACAATATTGCAGAATATGAAGCTCTTCTCCTAGGTTTACACTTGCTGAAAAATATAGGAGCTAAGAAGATTTCCGTTCAGGGAGATTCTGAGCTAATTATTAGGCAAATTAAAGGAGAATATTTAGCCAAAAATCCCAAGTTAAGAGAATATATAAATTATACCTTAGATCTCCTAAATACATTTCGAAAATACGAGCTTACCTCTATCCCAAGAACTCAAAATAGCCTTTCAAATGAACTAGCATTCGCTACCAGCACTTTCCAACTACCTCATGCCAATGAAATATACATAGTAAAGGTAAAAAGCAGACCAACAGTCCCTAATAACATATATTATTGGAAATTTTTTGAAGGTGAAAAACATATTGAAGACTTCCTGCAGTCCAAAAATGAGTTTGAAATGCCAAACTCAAATTCGGATCATAAAGGGGACTGCTCTGATGAAGAACAAACACACAAAACAGAGCCACCTTATGTTGCTGATATAAATATGTTAGAACAACCTCATGAGGTAGAAATGTGTGAGAATCCAGATAAAAAGGACCTTGAGGTATTGCAATGCAAAGACAATCTATTTCCAAGAGGACTTGTCCCCCTAGAAAAACTGTTTGATTTCAATGATGTTGCTAGGAATCCTAAAATAGAATCCACTGAAACAGATATAGAGGAATGCAACATAGGCAGTGATGGAAGAACCTAAAATGATAAAATTGTCCAAAACACTGGCATATCTTATAAAACAAAAATACATTGAGCTGTTCAAAGAATTTAATGATGTGTTTGCATGGGGCTATGAGGACTTGAAGTCCTATGATACAAGCATCATTCAGCATAAGGTTCCTCTTAAGGAAAACCAGAAACCATTTAAGTAGAAATTGTGCAGAATAAACCATGTCCTAATGCATCCGGTTGAGAAAGAAATAAAAAAAATGTATGATGATGGAATAATAGTCCCACTCAGGTACTCAGAATGGATCTCAAATCTTGTATTAGTGAGGAAGAAAACAGGGGAAATTAGGCTATGAAAAGACTTCAAAAATTTAAACAAATCCTCCTTGAAAGACAACTACCCTTTACCTAAGATGGATCATATAATACAAATGGTAGTAGGCTCCAAAAGAATATCATTTCTTGATGGTTTTTCGGGTTATAATCAGGTGTCAGTACATCCAGATGATCAGTACAAAACCACCTTCACTACACCTTGGGGCACCTTCATGTATATCAAAATTCCTTTTGGGTTAATGAATACTGGGGCCACTTTTCAAAGAGCCATGGACATTGTTTTTTCCGAAGAAATAGGTTACTTAATTGTGACATATCTTGATGATATCACAGTTTATTCAAAAAATGATGAAGAACACCTAGATCACTTAAGAAAGGTCTTTGAAAAATGTAGAAAGTATGGTCTGTCTTTAAATCACAAGAAAAATTGGTTTTGTCTTTAAGAAGAAAAATTTTAGACCATATAATATCTGAATAAGGGACTAAGATAGACCTAAAGAGGATTGAGGGGATATTGCAGATCAGTCACCCTAGGAACATCAGAGAGTTGCAATCTTTCATTGGAAAGATCAAATTATTAATAACGTTCATATGAAACCTTTCAGAACTCCTAAGAAACATTACTAACATGCTGAAAAGAGGAACAAGAGTAATATGGATCACAGAAGCAAAACAATCCTTTGACTGGGTAAAACAAGCTCTCACCCAAACACCAGCCCTCATCAGCCCTGACTTCACTAAGGACTTCTTCATTTTCTCATTCGCATCAAAACACACAATTGCTGCAGTATTAATACAAAAGAACGTAATGGGACAAGAATAGCCCATATATTTCTTCAACAAGGCATTAAGAGATACACCTCTGAAATGTAAAATTATGGAAAAACAAGATTTTACCTTAATCAAAGAATTAAAAGATTTCAGAGTTTACATCTTTCATTCACATGTCATTTCTTTTGTTCCTCATGCAGTTGTTAAGGACATACTAACTCAGGATCCTGATGGTAAAAGAGGTAAGTGGATTTCTGCCATCTTAGAGTATAATTTGGAGATCAAGCCCACCAAGCTAATCAAAGGGCAAGGACTGGCCAAACTGATGGCTGAAGCAAACTTTCAAGCACTGGACATAAACATGATACATTCCTTGGATGAACAAGAGGAGCTAGTGACTCCACCTATTGAAGAAGCATTTCTGAACTCACTTTGGTATGCTGATATATTATATGTGATTTTTAATCTAAATGCTCCTCCTGGTTTTTCCAAAACAAAGGCCAGATTCTTGAAACTAAAAGCTATAAATTTTTGCAAATTCTATTGGTATCTAGCTTAAATGTTTTTTTTTGAAGATGTAGATAGAATCGTGCATGAGTTTCATGAAGGAGAATGTGGAGGTCATCTCTATTGGAAAACCACTACCAAAAAAAATCCTTAGAGCTAGTTTGTATTGGCCCACTCTTTTCCCTGATATCCACAAGCTAGTAGTGACTTGCCATAAATGCTAAATCTTTGAAGGAAAGAGAAAACTATTGCCTTTGCCTTTACAACCTATCAATGTTGAAGCTCCTTTTCAACAGTGGAGTTTAGATTTTATTGGAGAATTCCATCCTGCCTCCTCTACTCAACATAAATGGATCCTCACTATAACTGAATATTTCACCTAATGGATAGAAGACATCCCTTCAAGGACTACCACTGACTCGGTAATCATCAAATTCCTTGAAACCAATATTCTGTCCAGATTTGGATGTCTAAGAAAAATCATCACTGATAATGCTGCTGCATTTAAATCGAAGAGAATGGTGGACTTTTTCCACAAGTATCACATTACATTAGGGAATTATACAACTTATTACCCTCAAGGTAATGGGTTGGCTGAGTCCTCTAACAAAAGTTTGGTAAATATCATCAAGAAATTGTTGGAAGAGAACAAAAATTCATGGCATAAAAAATTGGTGCATGCACTATGGGCGGACAGATTAACAAACAAGAAATCAATTAATATGTCTCCCTATCAGCTAGTGTATGGCATGGATGCAAATTTTCCAACATCCTTGGGAGTCCCAGTGATGAAGCTTATTCAAGAGGTACAATCTGAAGAAAATGATATACAAAGGAGGCTGAACCAAACAATTCAATTGCAGCAATCAAGGGAAGAAGTATACAACAGAACAAAAGAAATGCAAGCGAATATTAAGAAAATGATTTCCAGATCAGAGACAAAGTTCTGAAATGGGATTCAAGAAGAGAGGAAAAAGGCAAGCATGGGAAATTTGACAATATATGGAAAGGCCCATACATCATCCACTCAGAAAGAGGTAAAAATGCATTATTTCTACAAGAAATGGATGGAACAAAATTATATGGATGCCCTGTCAATGGCAGGATGCTGAAGCATTATTTTTGTTGAAGTTCCTAGTTTAAAGCTTAATTTATTTTACATAACATTGCTGGAATAAAAGATCAGAAAGATAAACACAAAAAAACAAAGAAAAGAAGAAAAGAGGGCAAATAAAAGAAAAGGTAAAGCCCCATACCAAAAAAAGAATGTTTCTGAAAGTGTGCAAGTCCAAATGCCACTACTTTCGAGAAAGGAAGTATTGTTCATTCATACAACCTAACCATGACTGAACAAATTTTGAATTTTTGCTGATAAGTTAGAAAATGAAGATTTGACAAATTGTTTAAACTTGGATTATTAGTAGAATAGGTTAGAAAAGAAATTGGCTCCAAAGTTCAAATATGAACCAAAAAGAGAGAGAGGGATGAATGAAAAATTTTAAATTATAGCCCTCAAGTTTCTAGTTTTAATTTTTCAAAATAAATATTGTGGGCAACTTGTCCAGAATGCCACAATTCATGGCAATCAAACCACTTAATCTTGATTTAGTCATGTTTTAAATTTCATGTTGATAGATTAGAGAATGAAGATATGTCAAACTATTTAATATTGACAGATAAGTAGATTAGGTAGAGAATAAAAATAGCTCGTCAGTTTAATCTGACCCATTTGGATGTTATACGGGTAGAAATAGATAGTTTTATGCTTTCAAAAGAAAAAGAACATCAAAGGTTTGCCATTCAAAATGCACCCAAATGAATAAATGTTTTTAGGAAAAGTATGATGGGTAGGTAGAGTTGAGTTGCAACAAAGCATGATTTCAGATCTTTAAAATATCACAACTTCCAAGAACATCAGCAAATCAACAATTGAAGAAAGAGGAATCTGCCAAGTACAAGCGATGCACTAATCTACAAATTCCAAAGTTCTGAACTCTGAGTTTCTTGACACCTCCTAAAGGAGATTACCTCCCCATCTGGAGCCACTGTTATCCTCCTCTATTCTACAGATTCACTAGGTGACTATGGATTTATTACAATCAGATAAAGATAGCATTCTTTTCCTATCAACTATATTTAGAAATCTCACTTCCTTCATTATCTTCATAAATTTTTTTCCCTATCCATCAGTTTGCCATCTCAAAGTCACCTTGTTATTCTTAAAAGACTCATTATGGGCTTATAACTCTTATTTTCATCCTTATTTCCTACCTAAAGCCTCTTTTCCCATGTTCCTCAGGTTCCTCAAGAATTGATGGTCTCAAAGCTATCTTTGTAGGCTCTTTAGATAAGTAAAGTACATTGGATTTTGGATCTTCAATACAACATGATTATGATAAGCATTTTTCTGGCTCCCCAAAATCCTCGGATGTTTCAGGCACTACTTTTCCTTTTCTAGAATTTGGCTCAGATGTAATATAATGTCGAGACATGGTTATTTAAGAAGGACCTAAAATTTCCAAGGAGGATTATCTTCTCAGTTCAGAACCTGCAAGTGAGAAAAATGGGACAAAGTTTAAAACTTCTGTAGAGGTGTTGGAAGATTTATTAGCAGAAATTACTGATGATGTAGAATGTCTACTCCTAAATGAAAACAATTTACAGCAAAGGAAAGGGGAAAAACTTGGTCTTGTAGATGACACGGGTTATAAACTTGATAGTCCATTTGAGTGCCAAAGTAGTGATTACTTGCAGGAAAATGACATGGAGGAATCACACAAGGCCAAACATGAAGAAAGTCTATCAGAAAATATTGATGGAATATTGAAAAAAGGTAAGGTGAACTGAACATAAATGAATGAACTTGAAAGGGCTATAGAGAGATTAGAAGACAACACTGATGATTGCTGTCAAGAACTGCAGGCACTTAGAGATTTGAAAAAGGTGGACAGACAAGGTGGAAAAATATGAGTTGAATTTTATGGTGGAAACTACAAAAGATTTTGAAGATGCTATTATATGTAATAAGTAAATCCCAAAGTTGTAAAAGTGAACATGTCAAGCCTCAATGAGCAAAAGAAAAGCCAACTTCATGACTTCAGCAACTTGCAATGCAAAAAAGTGTCAAAGAGTATCAGTGACAAAGGAAAAGACTTCAAACATTAGAAAGTGGGGTTTTCAAGTTAAATTAAATCCGCAAGCCTATAAAATCCCATTTTACATTTCAAATTAGTCTTTGTTGCCTTTCAAAACATCAGGAGCATCCAGCAAAGAATAATTTCAGGGTTTTCTGAGCGAATTTGGGTTAAGTTCCTTGGCGCTGCGTGTTTGTACCTGCGCTGCGCGTTTTCACCTGCGCTGCACACCTGGAGATCGACACTGCGCCCTTGCCTAAAATTCCTGACACGTTTTGTGAAGGCATTGCACCCTTGCCAAAAGAAACCCGTGTAAGTTGCATTGGCGCTGCACGCCTAGACAGAGAAGTTTGCTAAGGGTTGGGGCCATTCAAACAAGTTCAAGACTTTTTCAAATTCCTCCTATCATCCTCCAAACACTTCTAATCAGTAAGTACACATCATAAGCCCTTGGTTTGAAGCTATTTGGTCATTCTTGAATGAAATTAAGTGTAACCCTAAATTAAATCGTAATTTCAGTTTGTGAGACACTTGTGTCATCCTCCTAAACAAAATATCAGTCAAAGACAAGGTAATTTCATTGATTTAAGGTTTCCATTGATTTAGTTTGCCTCTTCACTCATTCCCTTCATTTGTTCTAGCTACCATTTCATTCCCTTCCCCTAATCTCATTTCACTTGTACCCTAGGGCTTTATAAATCAGAGTTTACAATGTCTGTGTAATATTCCTAAATTAGTATGTATCTAATTGGAATATTAATTTTTCTCTTGACATGTAGTTAGATGAATAAATGGGTAGGGAGGCCCATAAATCTTTTAAGTAGGCATAAAATCCCTCTTAATGTGAAAAGGGATCATATTCATAGCTCGATAAAGCACCCTCATGTGTGAACAGGGGCTAATGCATGTGGACAAGGTAAATTTTGACCAAGTCAACAACACTGGTATGGGAGGAGTGGATCATCAATAGAGACAGTGCAGTGTGAATGGGAGGAATATTCCATGATGGTGGAAACCCTAATGAGTGGGACCCAAGGTGAGAAGGCTCACATTTGTTTATAAGGAGGGCAAGGTAGCCATAGTGAGGCGTGTTGTTGATTATTGATTTTATGGTCTCCATGACTATTTTTCATTCTTCAGCTGTTTAGCTCAGATTGCTGTGCTATTTAGCACCGGGTGTTCCTGAGTGGGAATCCCATCTCCTTTCTTGATAGGCCTCTTGGGGGATCATTTCACTTCATTTCCACACTTAGGCTTAAGGCCAAGCTTTAGTCTTTAGTTACAACGCAATTTCTGCATAATATTGTATTGTGTTGTAGGGTGTTGCAGTGGAGGGTTGAGAAACCCACTTCCGGAGATAGTTTTTCAGAGGAGGAAGAATTCTTCTCTTTGGGAGATTAGAAAGGAAGATCATTGAGCTTTATTTCACATTTTGGCACCAACCCAACATATTCCCATCATCTATAGTGCAATATCCCTCTTTGACTGCATTATTTCAGTGTGCATTTGTAGTGGGGGTTTTAGTTTTTGATTTGGAGGTTGAGATCTTCAGTGTTAGGATCAACCTTTCACTTGAAGGATATATTGGAGGAGATCTATTCATTATATGTATCATCTATAACCATCTTCATCCAGTTATTTAGTAGCAGTTGCTATTCAGCCCTAGGGTTGCATTCCAACATTTTGGAATTTTTGGTATTTCTGGAAACCTTTTTTAGGTTGTCTTGGAAATGTGTTTGGGAGCTTAGATCTTCACTCCCAACATTGTTCGAGCTATAGATCAGCAGATCTACATTGTTATACCTTGATGTATAATTTTATGCCCAAAAACTGTGTTGTCATGGCTCATGACTCTTGTATAGTAGTATTTCTCATGTATTAGCATATTTTCATAATGGAGGCTTGTTTCCCATTGCTTGAGTGACTTGATCCTCAACATCTTGTGCTTAAATGTTTGCTGATATATCTAATAAAATGGCTGTACATTTGTCTCATGTAATGGTGTATTGATTTTTTCACTACTATTTCCAGTTTTGTGTTCATATATTGATGCTTCCCATTTGGGAATATTACAGTGGCATCAAAGCATAATCTTGGCTCAGCCTATGATTTTCAAGCCAATATGCTATAAGAAGAAGAAGAGCAGAAAAAGAGGTCTAAAATTATGGAAGGGATGAGCTTTGTCTCATCACTTTTTAGATCTATGAATAACCTCTCCAAGGAGGTCAAGCAGATGAAAGAGGAGAAATGCAATGAAACCTTTAAAGGGTTTCAAGAAGAGGAAGTTCCATGTACTTCCTATCATAAGAAGAAATAATCGGTGTTTCATAGAACTCCAAAGAAATACACTATGCCCTTCTCTTTTGAGGAAGAAGACAAGAGGCATGGAGATAGAGGGCACTTTGAGCATGAAATTATAAGTGAATACCTGGCAGAATATAAGTCTCAACCTATAGCTTTCAAAGAGACTCTAACTCTCCCATAGTTCATTCAGCTAGAATAAGAAAGGAGACCTTGCTGCAACAGGAGAATAAAGGGCAATAGATTTATATTTTCTACCTTTGATGGGTCATCCACATGTACAACAAGGGCTTGGGGAATGAAGTTAGATGCATTCTTCCTACTACATCCAATGGTAGAAAGAGAAGGTGTTGAGATTGCAGTGTTGCACCTTGAGGATGAAGCAAACATTTGGTGGTTTAGTCATTTGAGTCATGCAAGAGTGACTGCATTTGCAAATTTTACTCAAAGATTGATCAAGAAATTCGACAAGAAGAAATCAGAGGAGAGGAGGCCTTCACCACCACTTGCTACAAGAGCACTTTCATCAACAGAAAGAACACTTGCACCTTTGCAAAGTGGTATTTACCTCTTGACATTTGGAACCCCATGCACTATTCTAGAGATGCATGAGGAGGAGGATACTTGTACCAGTGTTGATACAACCACAGAGGATTAACCATCATCATCAGTAGTTGGGAAAGTCATCACACCGGTGGAAGGAACCCTTGTAGTAGTACAAGATGTTCCCAAGCTTTACCAAGGTATGCATATGTTTCCACTTTCTGTTATTTCATCACATCTTATGGAGGGTTGTGGGAATATTCCATTGCATGACCACGGGTCAAAGCATATTGTTGATCTAGAGTAGCAGACTATCACTACGCTGAGCAGCCCTGAGTTGTTTAAGGATGGGATAAACAATCATCCTAGTTATTCATTATTGAGATACACACAACTCCTAGGTTGGAGTGTGGATTCCTGGAGGATAGGATGAGCATTGTCCTAAAAAATATAATGCAGAACTATATGTTCAACATTGAGCATGAGCATGAGATAGAAAATGCACCATTATGAAGATCAACAACGTTTTCATTGAGTAGCAGCGATGAGTTGGGGGCCCGACTATTATTAGAGCATTCTGATGACTATTTTACTTGTATGATAGTGGATGGGGAGGTGATTAATGAATGGCATCTTATCTTTCATTGTTGTGATGGATCCTTCTTAATGAGCATTTCATAGCTCAATGAGAAGCCTTTTCCTTCAGCATACTTGGATCCCTATGGATTCAACCTGGTCATTGATGAGTGGTCTTCACTTGGGGATCTCCAAGAGATTGCATTTCAACATCTCATGAAATGCAAAGGTAGAAATCGGATATGGGAGGATGGTTTTCTCCATTAGAGGAGTACCAAGATGGAGCATGGTAGGAGACAACCACATTTGAATGAAAGGGTGTGGATGGTAAGAAAGAGGTTGGTGAGTCACCTACATATCTATGACACAGGGTAGCAGGAGGCATGGCTGCATTGGCTACTCTTGAGAGAGTTTGGCTATCATGTGACATATCATTCTTCTAAGGGTATGTTGTGTTAATGTATAAAAGGTATCTTTTTAACACCTATTTTTCCTACATTAATCATCAATCTAGGAACAAATTTTTATTTCAAGAGTGTACTCTTTTTGAGGCTGCAATTCAAGCCAAGAGTAATGATTTGTAAGATGTAGCACAGTGTTCTAAATACAAGAGTAAACGGATGCTTGGAAAAGAAATCTAATTACAATAACATGAACTCAAATTCTCTGAACTCCAACTATTCACTCAGCAAACATTAATCAAGGATACAGTAGCAATAACTCATTCCTCTAGAAATTAATGCAATTGAAATCAAAATGGAACAAGACAATCAATCTAGGAACGTGGAAGCAATAACTAGTGTTCTCTACAGTTGATAGTCATGCTTTAAAACAATTAAAGGGAAATAGAAATTGAAATAAAGCTGCTATTGAAAGTAAACTAGGAAAAATATTTAAAAGCAAACTCTTTGCAATCTGTAAACTACTGAATTGGAAATGAACAACGCACTGGAATTGAACAACAATGTAAATGAGTAGCAAAATGTAACTTAGAAGAATCGAACATCAAATAATAACTAATGAATCTGAACAAAAAATCTTAACTTAATGGAATCAAATAGAAAATTCTATTAAACACCAAACCCTGTTGACAGCAAACGTTGTTAAGGAATCCGAAATGAACAACAATCCACCAGAACAACAATTAATTGGAACCGAACATCTAATGCTGAACATAAAATCTCTGTAAGGTATAACAAGATAAATAATATAGGAATTAAGGTCCTTGTCAAAACGGAACAACAATGCAATTCATTAACGTAACAAAATCAATTAGTAATTCAACAACAAACCAATTAACTTGCGAATGTAATGAAAACAACTACAAACTATCACAAGACGATAATTGAAAGATAGAGATACAAACAATAGATCAATCCACTAGGGCCAGGCCCTTAGCCACCAGTAAAAAACCGCTGGGCTACTTCAGAGCTAAGATATGGGACGAAAACACGTTCTTATATTGATCAAACATAAATAGTGTTTACAGCGGTCGCTCTTTGACCACGAGAGTCAATAATAAAATGCAGGGTTACAAGAGAAATGTTTAATTAATAATTCAACCCCCTTTTCGATCTCTAAAGGCATTGCCTTTTATAACAATTTAGATGGATATGACAAGGAACAAGATAATACTGAACAATGATGGGATTCACTCCTTTTCTTTCTTTAGCTAGCGCTTGATCTTCTTCGGCTGTAGTCGTGCTGTTCCCTGTCTTCTCTTAGCTACACATTCTGATTTCCTTCTCTTTGACTGGATATGGTCTATTACTAGAGGAACAACAGTTACTCCTGCTTTAGCCTTGCCTCTCGAATAGTTGTTTACTCCGTTTGTTTCCTGTTTTTACAATAAAAGGCAATTTTTAGCTACTTTTCACAATAAACACAAGTCTTTGAAATTCTACCATAATTCTACAATAAATCACCTTTCTAGAATAAAGAGAGTTATGTTTAAAGGAAAAAGATGAGAAAATGCATGGTGATTTCATACCTTTTCCAGTGCTCAACATGTTGGTGGGTGTAACTTGGCATGGCACTTGCATCATATGGCAACAAGGAGTTTGGGTGCATTGTGTTGATATGACATTCTTCATGTTAATCATCATATTTTCACCTCATGATTTGTATGATGGAGGTGTGAGGGGGCAACAAGAGTGATTGTTGGTTTGGCTACTCTTAGGAGAGTATGGGCATAATTTCTCCCATACTTGGCATGATATTTCAGGAGAAATGGATGGCACAATCAAAGTGCAAAGATGCTACCCTTCAAAATTGGGGGATCAAGAGGTACTTCCACATATGAAGGAGACTTCCGCACATAGTAGCATGATGGCAGATTATTTTGGCATATGGCATGCCAAATAATGGAGTCATGGAGTGGCAAGAGCCTTATCACTAAGTCCAATAGCGCTGTTACTTGGGAGTATGCATTTATTGATGGAGTGTTCCAAGGGGAGTATGCATCCCTTCATTTTTCAGATCTTTATGAGGAGATTCTCTTGGGAGGGCTCATCTATGGACCTCACTTTCAGCCAACTCACTATGCATGGTAAGAAATGTATTTTTGTACTTATTTATCATTTCATAAAGTATTTTCATCTTCTCACCATCTATGTACAATGCATTGCAGCTAATTGGAATATTAATTTTGCTCTTGACATGTACTTAGATGAATAAATGGGAAGGGAGGCCCATAAATATTTAAGTAGGCATAAAATCCCTCTTAATGTGAAAATGGATCATATTCATAGCTGGATAAAGCACCCTCTTTTGTGAACAGGGTCTAATGCATGTGGACAAGGTCAATTTTGACCAAGTCAACAACACTGGTATGGGTGGAGTGGATCATTAATAGAGACATCACAGTGTGAATGGGAGGAAGGTTACATGATGGTGGAAACCATAATGAGTGAGACCCAAGGTGAGAAGGCTCAAATTTTTTTATAATGAGGGAAAGGCATCCATAGTGAGGCATGTTATTGATTATTGATTTTATGGTCTGCATGACTATTTTTCATTCTTCAGTTGTTTAGTTGAGATTGATGTGCTGTTTAGCACATGGTGTTCCCGAGCGAGAATCCCATATCCTTTCTTGAGAGGCCTCTTGGGGGAGCATTGCATTTAATTTTCCACACTTAGGCTTAAGGCCAAGATTTAGTCTTCAGTTACAACACAGTTTTTGCAGAATATTGTGTTGTGTTGCAGGGTGTTGCAGTGGAGGGTTGAGAAAACCACTTCTGGAGCTAGTTTTTCAGAGGAGGAAGCATTCTTCTCTTTGTGAGATCAGAAAGGGAGGTCATTGAGATTTATTTCACATTTTGACACCAGGCCAACATATTCCCATCATCTACAATGCAATATTCCTCTTTGACTACGTTATTTCAGTGTGCATTTGCAGTGGGGGTTTCAATACTTGATTTAGAGGGTGAGATCTTCAGTGTTGGGATCAACTTTTCACTTGAAGTATATATTGGAGGAGATATATTCATTATATGTATCATATATAGCCATGCTCATCCAGTTATTCATTAGCAGCTGCTATTCAGCCCAAGGGATGCATTTCGTCATTTTGGTATTTTGGGTATTTCCAGAAACCTTTTCCGGGTTGTCTTGGAAATGTGTTTGGGAGCTTAGATCTTCACTCCCAACATTGTTTGAGCTATAGATCATAAAATATACATTTTTATACCTTGCTGTAGCAGTTTATGCCAAAAAAATGTCTTATCATGGTTCATTACTCTTGTATGGAAATATTCTCATGTATTAGCATATTTTCCTAATCGAGGCTTATTTCCCATTGCTTGAGTGACTTGATCCTCAAGATATTGTGCTTAAATGTTTGCTGATATATATAATAAAATGGCTGTACATTTGTCTCATGTAATGGTGTATTGATTTTTTCACTGTTATTTCTAGTTTTGTGTTCATATATTGCTGCTTCCCCATTTGGGAATATTACAGTCTGAGGGAGAAGATAGTGGTGTTGAGGCACAAAGATGAAGAAGAAATGACCATAAGGGAGGGAAAATAAACAAGCTTGAACCCATCACTATAAGAGAACTTGTGTCCTCTCCTCTCATTGTGTCTTGCTTTAAGCATGTGGGCTGCTTTGAGTTTTGTGAGAGAGTGCAACAAGTCTAAAATCACACGGAGTTAACAAGACTGTTCATCATCAATCTACATGACAAACAGGTCAATCTTGTCGGGGTTACTTTCGAGATGTCCAATAATGCCATTGCAACTGATACAGGGGTCCCTAGTGTGGGAGAGAGGTGGTTTAAACAAGAAAACTTGGACATGAGCTATTATGAACCGTACCTCAAACCTAGGTAGAAAGATCACAACAAGTCCATTTTCCATTTTTCTCATCTCCTTGACTGGTATGTGCCCATGATGATGATAATAATGAAATAATTCACTTGTGAGGGAAGGTTTTCCCACCTCTATTCATACCATATCTGTCTTCTTATGCATTTCACTAGAGTTAGAATGCTGCATTTACCTTATTATATTTTCCGTAGCATTGATAAGATGTCTTACATTGTGAAAAAGAGAGATTACAATAAAAAAATGCAAAGCCTATTTAATCATTCACTCATCAAGATGGTGGTCATGCATCAACTTCAGCAGAAAAACATTTCATGCGATGCATTCATTTCCAATGAGATTTTCACTACTCCACCTGGCCATCATCAGCAGGATGTTCCTTCATCATATTAGACTCCCGTATCCCCTTCTCCATCACACCCCGCTGCTCATACATCTCCACCCACTCACATCCATTCACCTCAAGTTGATCTTTCCTCATCACCTTTCCACAACCCTTCACCCTCATATCATGATACTAGAGCATTAAGTAGCGAAAGGGACACTGAGACAACTGTCACTAAAATGATTGACATTGAGCCATTTCCTTTGACATATCAGAGAGGCCACATGCATGTGTTTGATTCACATGGTGTGAAAGGGGTCATGCCTTCTTCATCAACAAAACAGGTTGATAAGGGCAAGGAAAATGTTATAGAGCATATCATTGTTGAGGAGGAGGAAAAACATGAAACTGAGCAGTAGTTTCCGTTGATTGAGATTGATTATGAGGATGAAGATAGATTTAATAGTGCAATGATCAGAGGTAAATATGCCAAGATTAATGAGCTTCAAGCTAATCTTGGTAGAGAAAAGAATGTGATTAGCTTTCTTGAACTAGAGAATCAGCAGCTAAAGACAAAATAGACCATCAGTGAGGTCAGGGCAATCAAAGATCAGAGAGAGGTAGGAAAGGCCAGGGTTTTGTTGGATGAGACCTTGGGTAGTTTTGATGACAGTGATGATGAGGAATATCAGCTTCCTAGACAGAGAATGAGGACCATTGGACTAAAGAGGGCTTTAGCCCGAGAAAGGCAGAAAGAGGGAGAATTAGTAGAGAAACTCACTCCAAGTGAGCTGCTTGCCATAGAAATTAGTAGGGATAGAGAGTCTTGTCTTGAGAGAGCCAATTTTCATCTGGAGGGTCTACTAGAGAACACAAAGAGAGACATTGATATTTAGAGGAAGATGGTGAAACATTATGCCATGAGAAATAGAATTGCAAGGGCGAAGCTCAAACGTGCCCATGCAAAGATTCGGGCTTTGACCGAGTCAAAGGAGAAAGATAAGCTCAATATTATTGCTGAGGTGTCCCTCCAGGCCTCTAACCCTTGATCAACAAGAAAAATTCCAATTTTGGCACTTTTTTGCACATTTTAATTTTTGGGATAGTTTAGCATGTAGAAAATGTGCTAAACGCGCAACGCCACTGGCGCTGCGCTCTTTTTTGGGCCTTTCAAATGGAAAATGGTTAGCATATTCATGTTCCTAGTGAAAATTACATCAAATTCAAAAATATATCAGGAGATTTGGAGCAAAAATGGTCCCTCAAAAAGGCCAAAAACCATCAAAACATCATGTTTATGCCCTATTTTTGGCCTTGGCGCTGCGTTTTTACCAGTCTTGAGAGAATAGGTCTTTGATGGGGCAGATAGGCACCATTTTTGAAATTGAAAGCATATTTCGAAACTAGACTCAGAGACCTTTCCAATGAGCCATAATGGAGCTCATTTTGACATGGGGAAGGCCTCCAAAGTTGGATGCAAGACAGGCCATTTTTCTGTCATGGCGCTGCGCGTTTGCACCGGCGCTGCGCGCATGTACCCTGGCACTGCGCCCTTTCCAGGAGTCGAATAAAGACACCCATAGCTACTAAAAAAGTCAAATATATTTCTCATCTACCCAAAAGTTATTAAAAAAGTTATTGAGAAGGCCTTAAAGTCAAATGTTTCCATAAGTTAGCTCAAATAATGAAGTTAGGAGTTATTATTGTAGTGTCACTTTCAGATATTTTTCCTTGGGCCTTGCATGGTCTCAAAGGTCACAAATTCATTAATGATCCAAGTGGATATTGGTGGTCACCCGCCTATTCCACTTGGGGCCCCACCATTGTCTCTTTCAGTTTTTCAGTTTCGGCACAACTTACTATTTTTAGCAGTTTTTCAGGTCCTGAACTTCCGGAGCAGTTTTAAGGCCCTAAACGACATTTTTTGGGAAAACGGAGAGCAACATGGGTCAAGGGACCGATGTTTCTCGTTAAAAATTTGTATTCCTAGGATAGATCTTTCTAACGAGGTATGGTACATGTCAAACGGAGATAGTATGCCAAAGTTACGCCCCTGGGAAGTTGAAACACCAATTTACCCAAACGGGGCCCATAGTTTTGGCACTTCATCTCCTATGGTTATGGTTTTGGCTCTTTAGGATTTACCATTATTTCTAAACAATAAATAGGCCCTTGAGCCTCATTGTAACTCAGTTCAGAGTCCTGTAGCCGCCACATCTCTTCTCAAAGATAGCTACCAGCGCCCTAGCTAGTTGTATTTCCATTATGTCTGTAAGAAAATTTCAGTTCTTTGATATTAATGAAATGAAGTGTTATTTCCACTGCATCTCTGTATTTATGGTTATGTGTTTATTCTGTTGCGTTCCTGCATAAATATATATCAGTGGTATCAGAGCGGTCTGCTTCTTCTCGATCCTTCTTTGCATGTCCCCAACGAGGTCGGGGTATAAGGAGTTAGGGCTCGATCTGGTGAAAACTTTGCAAGATCAGCCTCGCAAACCTTGACAGACGCCCATGGGGGACAAAAAGAAAGATGAGGGAGCAGGAGATCCTATAAAAATATTTCTTGAGGAGGCCCTCAAAAAACAAAGGAACGTGATGATGGATAACTTTACCCAGATCCTTCAATGGCTGCCCACCGGCAGCGCATCTGCATCCAGCAGCCACTCTGGAGGTGTGACTCCTTTTAAGGTACAAGTAAATTTTGAAATTACCATATTTGAGGGTCAAATAGATGCAGATGCTATAGATAGATGGTTGAATCTATTAGAAGGATATTTCTCAGTTCATGACTTTTCTGACAGGGAGGAGATTATTTTTGCACTCCTCAAAGCTACCCCCATGGTTAAGGACTGGTGGGAAACCCACTGTGAGAAAAAGGACGAGACATAACTCTCTCTTTTCTCGGCCGTACCCACTTGGAATTCTTTCCGAGACACCATCAAGGAACAATACTATCCCGTGGGAAGCTATGAGGATAAGTACATACAATGGACCACGCTGCGACAACAAAGGGATCAAGATGTGCATGAGCTGACGAATCTGTTCCATACCCTACGCACCAAGTTGGGTATCAAAGATTTAGAGAAACATCTGGTGCTAAAGTATCGTAGTTGTTTGCACAGATACATTTAGGAGGAAATGGAGTTCCTCGACATCTCCTCGCTTGGTACGGCATACCGGTATGCTACCAAGATTGAGTAGAAATTTAAACAGAAGAAGTGAGACTTTGGATCTGCGAATCAAAAGCAAGGGAAAGGTGCTCCCAAATTGCAGAACAAAGGACAGAGCTAAAGCATGGTGACTCAAGAAAACCTGTCGAAGCCACAAGCAAAGAAAAACACTGCAAAGCCAAAGAAGGACACGGGAAAGTGGTGTGAGTTCCATAAGAGTTGCACTCATAACACAAGTGAGTGTCGGGCCAAGCAGTCGCTGGTGGCCGAGATGCGGGCTTCTGAGTTAGATGTATGCTCTGAATTTGAATCAGAACCTGATAAGGGGAATGATAAAGGGAAACAGATTATTGATGCGGATCCCAATGCCACTGTTGCCACTACAAATATCCAGAAGGAGGAACTGGAAGATCCAGAGGAGGAAGAATGTCTCTTCCACTCCTAGATGTGGGTAAAGGGCTCCCCGGTATAGTTCATTGTCGACAATGGAGTCAAAAGAACCTCATTTCAGTAGACGTCATGAAGCGGTTGGGCTTGCCAACCACAGCTCACCCACATCCATACACCATCGGGTGGCTTCAACTAGGATGAGATCTCCACATCAGCCAGCAGTGCCGCCTTCCCTATAGCATCAAGCCCTTCACGGATGAGGTATTATGTGACGTTGCTCCTATTGATGTTTCTGATGTATTGTTAGGACAACCATACTTGTGGAAGTGTCATGCTATGTATGAGTCTTGGACTCGCACTGTTATTGTTACTTTGGGAAATAATTTGTACAGGATACCAGAGGTACCACCTCCTGCGGCTATCTCTTTGGTTACTGCAAAAAAATGCAGTAAGCTCATTTACCAAACCAGGAAATTTGTTTTCCTGATGATCCGCCTCAGGCAAGAAGAAGATCGTGGCCATGACCTCCGCATAGGGCTCCTCCATACACAACAACAAATGATAAGGTCAGAGGGTGCTGTGACATCTTCACCTCACCCATAGGGGTTCCTCTCCGGGTGACTGCCGTGTCAAGCACCCGATCGTATCTAACCCTGCACCGCTACCCAATGGACCAATCTACCCGCTGCCTCCGTTCGGGAGAACGGCGAAATCAAGAGGCGTATTGCTGGATACGATGCTGTCACATCCCACCAAGTTCATCGCCTCGTGGGAGCCCGATTCGTGTTGGTACAAGAAGGATGGGACATGAGACTTCCGGCATTGACTATCGGCAATCGAACAAGTTAACCGTTCGAAATAGGTACCTCGATCCTGGCTGATCGATGACCTTCCGGACCAACTCAAAGGTGAAAAAATTAATCAGCAAGATTGGACGAGTCCGATCACAGAAACAGGTACCGATTGAACCTCCGATGTGTATGTGGAAGATCATTTCAAAGCCAAGGAAGGCCTTTTCGAATGGCTGGTCATGCCTTTCGGGTTGACGAATGCTCCCGCAACCTTCATGAGGATGATGGAAGACATCTTGCGGCCATTCACCAACTCATTTGTAGTGGTGTACTTGAATGACATTCTGATCTTCAGCCAGACTTGGGAAGAGCACCTTCACCACATCCGACAAGTCCTCCAAACACTATGGCAACACAAGTTGTGTGCCAATTTTGAGAAGTGCACTTTTGGCATGACCCAGGTTCAATATATGGGATACATTATTGATGAAAGGGGGGTGCATGTGGATCCGGCCAAGATCCAAGTCATTCGGGATTGGCCAGCCCCAACCACTATAACAGAGCTTCGCAGCTTTCTGGGTCCTGCTAATTTCTACCGAAGGTTCGTGTTGGGATTCTCTCATATCACTTGGCCCTTGAGTCAAGTCACCAAGGGAGGAGTGAGAGAAAAATTCTTTTGGTCGGAACCTCAATAGAAGGCGTTCACAGAATTGAAAAATTGCCTCTGTTCTACCCCAATTCTCACTTTACCAAACTTGCAACAACCATTTGAGATCGAGACAGATGCCTCTGACTATGCTATTGGGGTGGTTATTACTCAACAAGGAAATCCAGTGGCATATCACAGTGAGACATTGTATGACACAATTCGCAAGTATCCCACTTATGAAAAAGAAATGTATTCCATTGTGCAAGCTTGTCGACAATGGAAGCATTACATTTTGGGGAAGGAAATAATCATCCACACATACCACCCGCCTCTACAGTTCATACAAACACAAGGGAAGTTGCAGAATGATTGCCATCAGAAGTGGTCCACATATCTGCAACAGTTTCATTTGAACATAAAGTACAAGAAGGTTAGCACCAATAATGTTGCAGAATGCCTCATCCGACCACCGATCGTGGCACTCACCACCGTGCTCAACTCTTGCGGGCACGAGACTTTTGATTGGCCGGTTCTCTATGAGAATGACTCAGAAATCGGCCACACTTACAAGGCACTCTTAGGGGGTATGCAAGTTCCAAATTTTCACCTCCAAGATGCACTTTTATGTCACCTGGGACACCTTTGTGTTCCTTCAAGCGAGCATGCCAAGATGATATGGGAATCACACTACAGTCGAGTCGCTGGGCATTTCGGGGTCTAGAAAATAGTAGTAATCCCGTAGAAGTATTTCTATTGGCCAAACCTTCGAAAGGATGTTGAGAAGCACATCAAATCCTGCATTGCTTGTGCCATTGCCAAACCGACCATCAAGAATCAAGGCCTATATAATCCGCTACCTACCCCTAGTCGACCTTGGGAATCCATCTCCATGGATTACATGTCGGGCCTACCTTCTACTAAGCAGGGAAATGACCGTGTTTTCGTGGTCGTCGATAGATTCTCGAAGATGGCCATTATGGCGGCCTGCAAGAAGAATATCACAGTAGAAGCCACTGCTAAACTCTTCTTTGAACGAGTGTGGGTGCACTTTGGGGTCCCATAGTCTATCATATTAGATCGGGATAGCAGGTTCCTCAACACATTTTGGTCCAACCTCTGGTCAATGTTGGATACCAAGCTCACCAAGTCCACAACTTTCCATCCCCAAACAGATGGCCAGAAAGAGGTCGTCAACAGAATGATTGTACACATTCTACGCATGTACAATTCAAAGCATCCACGCACATGGGACAAGAGCCTCCCCTATGTACAACATAGTTATAATTGGGCTCTCCACAGTTCAATCAGCCATAGCCCCTTTCAGGTGGGCTTGGGATTCTAGCCACTATGTCCCATTGACGTAGCCATGCCATTTGTAGCTGCTCAGGCTGATTCAGCTCATGTCCAGTCTGAAGTTGACAAAGAAAGTAGCTTCATCGAGCACATTCAACACATCTGCCAATAGGTTCATGATATATTGGACAGAGCCAATGCCAAGTACAAGCAACGCCATGATCAACAACGGGTACCACACAACTTCCAGGTGGGTGACAAATTATGGCTACATTTGCAGAAGGAGCACCTCACTGGACCCCACCGCAAGCTTCGCCCACTCCGATACGGGCCATACACCATCACCAAGGCTGTAGAGAATAATGCCTTTGAGCTCAGTATTCCACCATTCCTTGGTCTGCACCCAGTCTTCAATGTCGATCGCCTTTGTCCTTACTTCCCACCTCTACTGGACACCTCGAACATTGCAGAAAAACTCACACCAATAGAGTTAAACCCATACTGCATGGAACAGGCCACCACAGATTGTATCATGGACATGCAAATCAAGAACACTCACCAACAGAAGATCCAACTGTATCGGGTTGTCAAAGCTGGCCAACTCCTTCACCGAGGAAAGTGGTTCACCAGGGACCAAGTTCAACAAAAATTTCCTCATCTCATGGAGGAAATTAACTTAATGGGGACCATTGCTTCCTAAGGGAGGAGGAATGATCCAGGTGGATATTAGTGGTCACCCACCTATTCCACTTGGGGCCCCACCATTGTCTCTTTCAGTTTTTCAGTTTCGGCACAACTTACTATTTTTAGCAGTTTTTCGGGTCCTGAACTTCCGGAGCAGTTTTGAGGCCCTAAACGACGTTTTTTGGGAAAACGGAGGTATGTTACGCGTCAAATGGAGATAGATATTTCTAACAAGGTATGGTACGCGTCAAACATAGATAGTATGCCAAAGTTACGCCCCTGGGAAGTTGAAACACTAATTTACCCAAATGGGGCCCATAGTTTTGGCGCTTCATCTCCTAGGGTTAGGGTTTTAGCTGTTTAGGATTTCCCATTGTTTCTAAACAATAAATAGGCCAATTTTAAGTCTGATTGAATAATTTAGGTGTTCCCTACTCTTTAATCATAACTGATTTGTTATCTTAAATGTTTTCTTTGTCTAAAAGTGAATAGCTAGAGAATTTAGGAGTTCCGTACTTTCTAGGATTTGTTGGATTGTTGTATTATAGTTTACTTGGTAAAGTCTGGCCAAAGAATTTTATGGTATGCCCTGTCCTTTGATTCTTTGTTAAAAGTAGTAATCTTAAAGACTCTTCTTGTTCTAGTACATGTTAAAGGATTTCCCTTTAAAGCTACTAAACTCATAACTTAGTGTTCATTTCACACCCACATAAGCTATTAAGATCCATTTGGCTTGGTTAGCTTGCCCTATGGAACACCCTTGATTTGTTGTTGTAATTTTGAAAAATTTCACAGAATCCATAGCCCAATGGTTTGATTTTCTCTTACTCTATTTGTTCTTCTTAACAAACAAACAAACAAAACAAAACAAACAATCCCTATCATTTAACTAGCCTAAAATCAGCATCCTAAATCAATCAAGTTATATCTTTTATACAAATATAGAGAGAGCCCTCTATGAGTCTAGGACGGCTATGTCCTAGGACTCCAAAGTTGGTTTGATGTTACCCTTGTTTATTTGGTCTTACCAATCTAAAAAATTATAGGGACCTAAATAAACTATTGTCTTTATGAGATATTCTCTTAAATATTTATTTGAAAAAAATTAAGCTTAGGCTTAACTACAAAGGAGGTGGTGTGTGAGTTTGTCCTATCTTCTTTTGCACAAAATTCTCAATATGGTTCCATTTTATCCAATTCTAGGTGGGTCTTGTTACATCCAAAATTGACAATTCTTGTGAAGGCTCTCACAAGATGCCAAAGTGGCACCAAATGTTTTTGGTATTTTTATATTTTGTGAATTTTTAGGATTTTTTTTTTTTTTTTTGTTATATATAAATAGAAATATGGAAAAAAATTTGGATTATAAAATATTGGTTGGTGAGGTGAGGCTTACCTTAGCCCTTGTAGATTTAATATTTTGGTGTCATATTGTGATCACAACCCCTTCTTGATGTGAATTGTATCTTTTACCAAGATGAGAGTTTAGAGTTTAAAGTCTAATAGCCTTAACTATAGTCTAAGATGATGTTTTCTTGCGAGATTTTATGTACCAGTGATTTCCTCATTAAATACCTACAACCAATTGATGAGCTATGGTGTTAGGAGATATCTCATCATTGAATAAGAAACCCTTTATAAGGGTGGTTCCAACAATTATATTTGATAGCCCTAATTCAATGTAAAGAAACTAAATGCTAGTGACTTACTATTCTTCTTTCATGTGACTAGGTATCCCATCAGCGGATCAATACACAAGGTTTTTGTAATTTGGAACAAGCTCTTAAAGTCTAATTAAGCACAATTTCTATATGGCTAAGAATAAGAAGAATAGAGGAATCACTCCTCATGAAAAGTAGTTACACTTAAAATAAATTTAATATTATGTCAGGATGATCTAATCATTCACAACACAATATTGGGATAAGAGGCTAGAATTGCATAATTTTATTTCTAACAATTTACCATGAAAATTATTTCTTTTATTGACATACTTCCCTCAAGGGATGTTTTAATTGACTCAAACACCTAAAAAATAGCTTGACGGGAGCGGAATTTTCTTGAAAGAGGATTTATTTGGCTAAAATTGACCTCACTTGTTTAAAAGGAGGCTCCCTTAAATTTTCAAAGGCTATAACCTTCCCACGAGAGGTTCATTGTTTACCTGGAGTTCACTTTACACCTTCAAAATTCCCTTGAAAAGGTATAGTGAATATCTTTAGGTGGAAAACTTGGTCCATTTTCCTTTGCTGGTAATGCCTTCCCCATTTTTGCTTGAAAACATGATCTAATTAATAGGAATTTTTAGTCATCGAGTTAACACCAACTGCTATACTCAACCACTTGAATGGCACAATAGAGCTCAAGTTTAGATCTCCAACAAATTGTAGAATTTAGGAAATTGGGCACATGTGTCTTTTGTTGGAATAATTTTTTAGAGGACTTTTGTTGTAGAACATGTCTCATTTGGAAAAGTATGGACCCTAGTATGCCAAAATAAGACCACATATGTAACAAAGGAAGGTATAACCATGCTCTAATGGAAATATATTCTTGATACCTTCACATATTAACAAAATTTGCATGTGGCATGAAAGATACACATTGTGTGGAGATATATTGGCTTTTGTTCACTTTTCATCCCTAAGATCCCACGCATTGGGGTTCCTAAACTACCTTAGGAAATATGAAATATTGTGAAGTATGAGACTGCCAAGTTGAGAACCACAAAATGCGTGATTTACTAATGCCAAAGAATGCACATAGACTCTAATACACATAAATATGTGGATAATACATATATGCACTAAAGGCATGGGTTTCATTGGCCATAAAAGGTGCATTAACCCATGATACCCATGGCTTCTCTAAACCATGTGCATATGTATATTAATCCTAAGCCTTCCAATATTATACTGAAAAATAAGACCTAAGAGAATATTCTAAGAGGATTGTTCATGGTTGATGATAGTTAGAAGCCTAAAATACTACAACGCATAACATCGCAAGGCCTACAAGGCTTTGATTTTCACTCTTTGGTTTTATAATGGTGCTTTCTAAAGGGAAAAATGGCTATAGGAACCCCTATTGAAATTAGCAGTAATAGTTGGCTCCAATTTCATGACACATGCTCCATTCAAAAGGATGTCAGAACATGTTATAGTAAACAAAAACCCCCAATTATTTTTCTTAACTCAAATAACAAGGACCCTTGATTTCTTGAAATTTCATGTTTTTCCCTTTAACTAAGTTTTATATGTGATTTGATGTAGGGGAATAAATGGAGCACGATGTTCGATGAACACTGATCAGACCTTACCCATTTGATGGGATGGTCACATTGTGGTATGGGGAGGGATTTAAAATGTTTTGTGAGAAATTGTAGATATTTACATTAGGAAGAGAGTTGTTTTTAAGATTGGTTGGAGGGAATAATTCCTAATGTAAATGTAGCTTAAATTTCCTTATTTTATGATAAGGGGAAAAAAATGATCGCTTGTGACTCTTGGTTATCCCATGTAATTGTGAGTTAGAGAGGAAGAGTGTTTCAGAAGAGTTGTGTGTGAAGCAGAGGTAGAGTGAAGAAGAAGAGAGGAGAAGCTCGAGTACTAGGAGAATCTGCAGAGGTTGAGGACCTCGGTTTCACATGCTCACATTTTATATATTTTCTAGTTTAATGTGTGTCGATTTTGATAAATGAACAATTTTTTTAATGTCTATATACTTGTTTATTTTTGTGTATGTGTAACATTAGTTCTATTTGTTGAGGGATACACTTGTCAAGCTAATATATAATGAAAATATAAATGTATTGAGAAATGGCATGGTTGTATGCCTTGGTGTTTAACCTCGATATATCAAGAAATGTGGTGATTGTACGCCTTAGGAATGAGATGGATTGTTTGTTTAAATATAGTCTAGAGCTGAACATATTCACCCTTGAATGTATGAGAGTTGTTACACGTCATTTTGTCACCATGAAATTTGACCATAAATATGGATCTATCACCATCCATACTCATGCTTCCTTAAATGTCAAAACACTTATATTCTTTAACCAAGTCTTGGGAACTGGGAAAAAAACTCTTAAATACTCTTAAATATTGCATGCAGGATTTTTGTGATCACTTCCTGCGCATGCACTGATATTCCTAACCTTACGTGTGGATATATGCACTCTATTTTCTGATAAAATCTATGCACCCCATTTAAAAGAAATTAAAAGTGAAAAGTAACTTCTAATAGTTGGGTGCATATTCTTCAAACTAAAATCCTCTTGAGTCGCGCCAATTCGAGCTATATTCCTCCAATCATGGAACTTATCCCCTTGGATCAAGGAACCCTAGTCCCTTCATTAGAGGATCTCATCCCTCTATTGGTGGATCTAAAACCTCCTCAATTTATTCTATAAATTAAGCTGAAACTTCAGGGTTAGGGGGTTGATAAGGGTTCACTGAAGATAATATTATGTTGGCCATTCTAGAGTTGAAAGCTTGTCAAACCAAGGAGGAATATTGTAAAGGCATATGAGAGAAATATCTATGACATCAAGGGTAGGTTGTAAGATTGCTCTTTATATTCTTGATAATACATATGGATACTTTTTCTCATTGTGTTGTTTTTATATTCAAAAAAACAATGACAATTATTAATCTCCTTGATCATTAAGTTAAGCTCATATTTGGATTATTATATATTGAAGACGATTTTGATTCTTTGCATGTTTGTGATTGCAGGTACTTCTTAACATTGAAGGACTTCTTCTGGACAAAAGGCAAGGTTTACATCAAACATCTCATTGAAAGGCAAGAGAATTATCCTATCTTTTCTAAGTTTTGATATGAGATATTCATATGGTTTTTTTTTTCTAGTTATCTGTTGGGATACTAGGGAGATTGCTATTTTCGGAAAGAGGGATTTATCCAGAAAACAAATTGGTGACTCCACTAGGGAGAAAGCTTAGTTTCCTCTTGATTATTTTTGGTTTAGCTCTCTGATATTTCTAGTTTGACTATGTCTCAGCATTGTTGGCTTTATGAATTTTTATATCCTCTAAATTACAATGCCTTGTATTTATTTCTTTGAAATTTTCTCCACCCTGCGATTTTTATTTCATAAACAGAGTGAAAATATGCGGAAGTTTTCAGTTTAATACAATGTGGATGCACATTGGCTTTCACTGACTACTTGTGCACCTCATGAGAATTTTTGAAAAAATAAATATTCTCTCTCTTAGAGTCTCATGAAAAATATCTAGAGGTTCAAACTCACTGATACCAACCCTCAGAGTCTCTTTGTGAGCTCTTCCTAATTACCTTAAAGTCTTTTTGAGGAATCGTCATTTTACATTTTTCGGGTAGGGTTTTCAGTGGTTTTATGAATTTCTTTGTTTCAGAAAATAGATTCACTACCTATATCATTGTTTTTCTGTCATTTCCCTCTAGATCTAACATATGTCTTGTTAGTCCTTATTGTTTGAGTGATTTTTTTTTCTCATTTTCAAAGGAAAACATTTAGATATATGACGTGTGATTTGCCACAAAAAGTAGTCTTTTATGAAATTACTTCTGTTTGTTAAAGTGAAAAAACAATTTATTTTGTTTTGAGCTCAAATAAATCATGAAAGTACACTCATAGGTATCGTTAGTTAGATTATTAGTTAAGAGATTTCATTTTTTAATTTTTTTTTACATTTTCTAGGGTTTTTCTAGTTGGTTTTTATTTTGAAGAATTGAAAGATTGTTTGTTCATAAAATTGTGTATTTTGGCTTTGAATCAATGAATATTTTCATTACAAAGTGATATTCGTTATGCTTCAAAATGAAATCTATTTCTTAATGAAAAATAATTTTTATGGGATGTTTTAGGAAATTTGTACTTCTTTGAGTTCAAAAAATCCTTCTACCTTCCCTTAAGTAAGAATTCATGGAAGAAAAGAAATGCATATTCACCGTTGATGCATTTAGAGTAATTTTTTGAGTTGGTCACAACATCACTAAGTTTCATTTCCATACCCCTCTGCATAAAAAACATCCAAATTAATACAATGCTTAATAAAATTGATCCATATATTTTTACATTTTCTAGGGTTCTTTCCACCAATCTAGTTCACGATTAGTGCTTAGGAATAGGAAGTAATTAACTTTTCAAAGCACATAAACAAACAAATAGCATCTTGCGGTAGGGAAAAAAGCAATTGTTGTAATTTTTCTTTGGGGAGCTCTTCTTAAAAGATTCAAGCATGAGTTCATGTTGGATCAAGTGGAGTAATAGTACCTAGTTCATTGGTAACGATAGAAGATGTTGAAGTATTACAAACGATAAACCTTAGATTAATCATTGTCAAGGAGCCTGGGATTAGTTGTTAGTAAACCTCATATTTACCATGTCAAGGAGCTTTGAAGGGTATTGAGCTTTGATACTCTATCCTTAAGCCTATAATGGGCCATAGAATATTCCCCCAAGTTGAATTGTCTCGGTTGGTAACCTTAGTGGCTATAATATTTAGAATTTTTTCCGAGGTGATGGTGGAGGGAAGGTCCCACTATATCCAGAGCAGACGTTGACTAGACTCACTTGGACTTTTCGGAGGTTAATGAGCTCCATAATTAGGTATATTTTGAGGGTTTAATGGTCATATTAACTTACTCTTGAGTATTGTTTGACCTTTCCCTTAGGGTCCCTCATGTTTCCCTCAGGGTTTTAACTCTTCGCCTCCCATTTTGCATTATTTTTCCCTCTAGTTTTTTGATGTTTTCTGCACCTCTTTTCCATAGATCCGAGTTATTAGATCCATGTCCCTTAGACCGTAGATTTATTGGCCTATTTGTTTGTTTTGAGTCAATTTCACCCTCCTCTTAGAACAATTGCTTGGGAGCCCTTACTTTTGGGTTGAATTTATGCATCTTTAGTTGTTTATTTTACTTTCGCTTTCAGTTTTATTTACAGTTGTACATCATTTTTTCTTTTTCTTTATACACAACCTTTTTGGCTTAATTAAAATTAACACACATATTGCACACATGCACACCTAAAGTGAAGAGTGCTTGGTTTACACTACCAAGATGAGACATAAACATCGTAATTAATTTATATGCACCTCTGAGCCTTTGGTTATTTCTCTTCCACCTTGTTTGGGTATCTGTGTCTTGCGATCATTGCACCCCCAAGGCGTTAATCCCAAAGACTCCTAGAAATTCATCCTCAGTTTTCATTAGGAAGACTGTCTCCACCTAGTAAATGATGAGTTAGTCCTCTATCGAGTCCCCATACTGACTCTAATTTTAGTTCATGAGGCCCTCCCTCTGATTCTGAACCCGGTTCCCCTTCATCTCATTTTTTCACCATGTCAGGCACTAATGAAGGTGTTGTTCCTAATCCTGGTGGTAGCCCCGGACCTAATTATGGAGGTGCCACTAGTAGAACCGCTACCGGAACTATTCTGACTACTCCTTTGCTCCCTTTTATGGAAGGTTTAAGCCTCCCCGATTTTAGCCAGTTAATCAACGACCATATACACCATGGTCCAGGTTGGATTTTTATGCTAACTAAACTTCCTTCTTACATTCCTAAATTCAAAGGAAATGCTAGAGAGGACCCTACTAATCACGTTTTCTCCTTTCACATGTGGTGTTTGTCCAATTCTATCACTGATGACTCTATCCGTCTTCGGTTATTCCAATGCACACTCACTGGAGATGCTGCAATGTGGTATGTCGACCAGGCCTCTACCTCTCATTCCATTTTTGTGACTATTTCTAGAGCGTTCCTGTCCTACTTCTAGCTACCTCTCTGATATGACACCGATACCAATTTTTTGACCGCATTCCTTCAAACTTCTGCCACCCGCCTTTTCTACCATGTCCAAGAATGGCGAAGAAGGAGGAGCTTATGTCGCGCTCCTACATTCGATGACCGTGTCTATATGGACTGGTCTCTCAAGACACTCTTTCCTTCTACTGGTAAAGATGTCACATCTCACTTTCCTCATAAAGAGGAAGAAGCTCTCCAGATTGACTTTAAATATGACTTGATCTATGCCCAGTCTCGTTATGTTTATATCGTTTTACCGGATATTCCTAGGCTTGGTGGTTCCAACGCACTGAGGGCATCTCATGCTGCTAACGGTATCGTTGGATCTATTTCACATCCATATATTCATCCTCCCATGGGTTATGGTTTCCTTAAGGGAGGGGCCAACTCCTCTAGTAGTTATCCCCCACCTGGCAACATGTATCCACAACAAAGCACATTTTCCCCACTCCATCAACAGATGTGAGGGCCTACGATGGCTCAACCTGTTTACCCCAATGTTGCTCAACCTCCTTTCTATCTATATCAACAACCTGGTGCTCTAGCCCCTTTGTCATTAGCACCCCAAACTCCTATGTCTTCTCAACCTCTGCCACACCAACCACCTCCTCCTCCGAATTAGGTGTATGTGTAGCATAGCATGACTGATCCTCCCACTTCCAAAAAAATGAGGAAAGGAAAAAAAAATCAACCCGCACAAGGTAATCAAGGGCGCCATCCTAACCAACCAAACACTAAAAACCAGAAACAAGGCACTCATCCCAAGCAGGATAGGCCTCTTCATATGGAAAAGTCTTATTTTTGTTGTGGTGTGCGTGGCCATTATACTCACGATTGTCCCCTTTTACCCCAAATGTGCCAGTTGTGGGAAGCACAAGGAGCATGTAGAGGAAAAAAAGTCATGGTTTCGTCTCCTCCAAGTACTGCGCCTGTTAAACCGACTATTTTTATTGATCCTTTCCCTCAACAATGATATGTGGCTACCCAACCCCCTCAAGGTTAGGCCGCCCCTCAACCTCCTCAGTTTGGTTCCTCTAATAACTAGATTATCATGATGAATTCTAATGTGGTTAATTCCACAGATGTCAACCTTCAAAATCGATCGTGAAAATATGGTAGGCCTCCCGCTTCGTCTGCAACTAAGCGTCAAACCACTATTTCTACAGACTCTAGTTTGACACCAAATGTCTGTTTATAGGTCCCTCAACCATGAGCATAGGTCCTTCCCAAGATGCCCAAAAGGCCATTATGTTGAACTACTACTTCCTCCAAAGCCGCCCATAACTACAACATAATAGATGACTTGGCACGATCTCCTACTGCCATGTCAATGCTAGAAGTCCTCGAGTTGATCCCTTCACAACGTAAAGATCTATTATCTTCTCTGGGCACTGTAGATCCTTCAGATGATCATTTGATCGTTTTTGATTTTGAAAAATCATAGCATCCCCCTTTACCTTCCTCTGTCACCTTCCATATACTAGTGAAGATTCAGAATGCCCATGTTTTGCGCTGTATCATTGACAAGGGCACATCCACCTGTGTTATCCACCTCTGGTTGGAAGCAACTCATAGCACTTGAGTTAGTCCCATCCACCATCACTTTGCATGCTTGGGACGGTCACTCTTCTCAGCCCCTTGGCATGTTCTGCAATTTTCCTGTCACTCTTACAGGAAAGACTCTTTGTATTGACATGGAAGTCATCGATGCCCCCTTGGATTACAACATCCTGTTGGGTCGTAGCTACACCTATGTGATGTCTGCTATCACATCTGTGGTTCATTGTAAGATGTTCTTTCCTCATAATGGAAAGATCGCCACCATAGATCAATTGACATATTACGAACCAAAGTCTCAACTCTCTACTGAGTCTATCATCTCTTTAGTGGCTCATAAAAAATAAGTCACACCTTTACCAATGTTTCACTCGGATTCTATAAAGATTACACCTTGCTTGGTTCTTTCCCTAGTCCCCAACCTCTTATCTGAGATCCCAGCTTATGAAGTGTTTGCATGATGAAATCATCTCAGACTAGCCATAAGTGGTCTAGTTCAACCACCCAGTAGCCTATGCCTCTGCAACCTACTGGTGGTCACTCGATGGAGCTCGCAGGCCCTTCCTTTCAACGACCTTCCTCTTCTTCTGGTGTCTCTTCTAATCCTTTTAAACCATGAATGATTCCCTCTAGCCTTAACCAGTTGGGATTCATTCCGCCAGGCCATTACCCCTCCAGTCATATACCGTTTTTAGCTCCCCCCTTTGGAGTCATTTCGGTTCCTGTTATGGCTACATTGAGCCTTCCCAATTTTACCCTAGGGATCCTAGTCTGGTACATTGATCCCCCAGCTGAAACCCAGCCTTGTTAGCTCAAACGTTATACTACTTTGACCCTGATCCAACCGATTTCTATGACTTCTACCTTTTCTTCAGTGCCTCAACCACCTCAATAAGAATCTACTCCTGTTGCAAAAGCATATGTTCAGGGGAGCAAAGATAGAAAGAAGGAAACTAAGGATAAGGATTCCCAAACAACCCCTGCTCCTCCTAAGCCTCCAAAGACGTTACCTTAGTGCGCTTTGTGTGATGTTATTGGGCATGCCACCCATGATTGTCCTAAAATTCCTCGTCTCAAACCTGTGTTCGGTAGATCATTTCATGAATCCCATATCTGAGAGGTCCATGTTACCTTACCGGATTCAGATAGGAAACTCAAAACATTGCTCACAAACCACCCTTTTGATTTATGTGATATTTATGGCCACTCTTCTCACCTTTGTCCCCATCTCGATGAATTTTTCAACATCCCTTAGGCTCTTCGGGAAAAAGAGGCCGCTTGTAGTGGATCATGTACACCTATACTTGTAATTTCTACTACAGTGGAACTGGAGCACATTTTCATACCTCCACCCGATATTGAGATGACAGAACCTTTGGCCACTATCCTTGATATGTCATCATCCATGAGATCCTTGGCAGAAAACCCCTTTGGGGTATTCCCTTATGTTTCGATTGAACCTCCTTCAGCGATCGCCTTGGGCTCAACATCGGTAGATATTTCATCTACTAGCTCTTCATCTAGCCTCCATAGTGATGCATATGTGAACCATATTTCTCATGATGATGTTTCAGGTAGCCCTGCCATGTCATGCATTCTTTGTTCTACCAGTCTCCCCATCTTTCACTCTGATGAAGACATTATGGAAGCAATGACCACCCCTGACTTTCCTTCGGATGATATGCGCCATCGTGTGTACTTACTTCCACAACAGTCCCTTGAAAAATATTCTATGGAGCCTAAAGACTTCACCTTTGATGAGGTCAATTGGTTTAGAAATCCCATTCTTGCACCCGATGCTTTCGACAAAGTAAATATTTCCTTTGGGGCACACCGCGCCCTGAAATAATTTGAGGCTTACACCATGCCACTCAAAGACTTATGTAATGTTTCCCCCAGGTCCTATTCAAAGATGCCTGGACTTGATCCTGCCATTTTCAAACATCATATCGGCATATGGCCCGATACCTACACTGTCTATCAAAAGTTGAGACCCATTTCTCAACGAAAGGCTCTCCAAACCGAGATCGATAAGCTCAAGAATAATGGATTTTCCTGTTCCATTCTCTAGAAAATAGGCACCGTTGATGTCTATATGGACTTTTGTGACCTGAAAAAAGTTTTTCCCCAAGACAATTTCCTTACACATTGTATTGACCATATCTTTAACAAGTGTAAGGGGCATATACATTTTTCCCACAACATCCCCCATGCATGTTTTATTTCTACCATACATTTAGTTTTCTTTCATTTTCCATCATATTATCCTTTGTTGTCTTGTGACACCTTTAAGATGGATCCTTCATCCACACCGTACATCAACAATGCCTACGGTGCAAGTCGTTACTCGCGAAATCTAGCCTTTGCAGCCCAGGCCATTTTTACCCCCGCACATTTGATATTCCTTTACAATGGCGTATGTATTGGATTTGCCACCAATAATCAGGTCAAATATGACACAGTGATAGTTTTTTTAGTCGATGCCCCTGAAAATCACGTCCTTCATATTCATGTTCATTTACATTCCCTCCTTCTTGTCAGACAATTGAATGGCGTATATCGTGTGCATAACCAGGTCCTTTTTAGAAGATATTTACGAGTGAAGCTCTTATTGCGTGAATTTGAAACCATTAAATTTAGTCATGTACCAAGAGCCCTAAATAACTATGTATATATCATTTCAAACAATATTATAGATTGGTACTTATCACATGCATTTAACACAAGACAATAACATTAAACAAAAGGTGAGACATATGATCGTCATATATAAAAGATGCATATCCATAATAAGTGTCATAAATGTGTTGGAGTCCTATACTCTAATACATTTGACATGCCCATAGCATGTTTCAAATTAAAAAATGGGGGAACCTCATGCCCCTACATCGAGTCACTATCTAGAGGGTCCCGAGGCAATGGCTCAACTCCTGCAGCCCGCAAATCACACATACCTTGCCCAGCCATCACCATGCACCACATGACCCCTCACCACTCCGAGGGTAGACCAACACACGCCTAAATGTAGCAGTCATCAAAATATTTCCGCCACGCTCTGATACCACGGTCATCAATAGCTCGCATCTATGGTGGACATCCTCTAGTAGTGCATATGAATATGATTTGTCACATCCTCTAGTTGTAATGGACTCTGTAGCCCATCCTGCTGCGGGTCATCCCATATACCCGATTGGTTTCACAGGTGCTATGTTTGCATACAAAAAGTAACAAATAAATACCTCATACATAATTATAAAACTTTAAAATTACCATAAAACATAACAACTTGTTACTTACCATCTGATCCCCATACTTGACCGGGTGGAAGTGGACATTCGGTCCCCATGATATTTCATACCACTGTATGGATAGTTGTCTATATACAGCATGATCCAGGTGGATATTGGTGGCCTTCTACCTATTCCACTTGGGGCCCCACCATTGTCTCTTTCATTTTTTTAGTTTCAGCGCGACTTACTATTTTTATCTTTTTTCAGGTCCTAAACTTTCAGAGCCGTTTTGAGGCCCTAAACGATGTTTTTTGGGAAAACTGGGAGCAACATGGGTCTATGGACCGATGTTTCTCACATCAAAAGTTGGAGTCCTCTAATATATATTTCTAATGAGGTATGGTGCACGTCAAATAGAGATCGTATGCCAAAGTTACGTCCCCAGGAGGTTGAAACACCAATTTACCCAAATGAGGCCATAGTTTTGGTGCTTCGTCTCCTAGGGTTAGGGTTTTGGATGTTTAGTGTTTTCCATTGTTTCTAAATATTAAATAGGTCCTCGAGCCTCATTGTAACACATTTTAGAGGCCTGTAGCCACCATATCTCTTCTCAAAGATAAGCTACCAACGCCCTAGTTATTTTATTTCCATTATGTTCGTAAGAAAATTTAAGTTCTTTGATATTAATGAATGAAGTGCTATTTTTGCTGCATCTTTATATTTATGGTTATTTGTGTATTTTTTTGCATTCCTACATAAATTTGGAATAGTGGTATTGTTGGGCCAGAATTGTAATCTACGGATAAACTATGTTTCCCTAGGTAGGTGTTAGCCTAGAACAAGAGGTGAAAGACTATACTACTGTTTCTCCTAACTCAGAACAGATACATAGAGAGGATTGGATGCTTACTTGTTTCAGTTGCTTCCAAATGGCTCCTTTCTGTCGCTTCTGCTATAGCTTCAAATTCAAGCGGTTTTGTTGGTTGAATGCTTCCTGCAAGAAAGAACACTAAAACAAAAAAAGATGTAATAATATAGATATCTATTCAAGATAGTTAGCTAAATAAGTTAAGCATAAACTACATTCATCAACCAAGATCTTGAAATATGGAAAATCAAAGTAAACATAGATGCATGTAGGGAAAAACAAGAAGTACTCTTTATTGATGATAGAAGGAGAGGTTACAACCTAGTGACTGATTTGAAGTGACCTTCCAACAGAGTTCCCAAGTCTCATCACAACATAAATCTCTCTAGCACCAGCTCCATAAATAAAACTCTCTATTGGAAATTCTCCAGCATTTCTCTACTCCAATTATTCCTCCTCAAACACTTAGATCTGTGTTCAATTTATTGATGAACTGTAGGTTGTTTTGCAATAAATTTCATTCCAAAAATAGGCAAGGCATGTTTCCAGTCATGTAGATGTCAAATGGACACTTGGATTCGAAGCTTGACACATGTGAACCCTTCTAGAAGACACTGGCCAAGTGGAGATTTCGGAACAATGAGAATTTCGCTCCTAATGTGACCAACGCACCTTTGAATGTCGGGAAGTGCTTTCCAGAGCAGCCTTGAATGGGGCTACCTATATATGCAACACACTTAGGCCCCTTAGAGCCTGCGTTGGTGAGCTCTCACATGTTAAATAATAAGCTTCAAACCATGGAAACCTTTGCTTGATGAAAGTCTTGTTTGATTTATGTTATTTCCTGTCTTAGGGCATATAGCAAATAAGATGATAGGGAATGATATACCCTTTATCATTGGTCCTAGAGATGATGCCCAGTTAACCAGGTCATTGGGAATAGTGCCAAAATTGACCTATAGCAATTCCCCCCTAAAGCATGAGATCCAAATAATAATAACATTTGATTGAGATGCTTTACGCTGTGATGAGCCTGGAAACGAAGCGGAATGGTCACATGAATCAATATTAAAATAAATTTTATCATGATATATCCTCTATTTATCATAATTTCTGAGGGTAGGCATTCCCATAGTCATCACATAAAACAATCTAATAACATGTACATAATTCAGAAAGTCGTCTACATTGGAATGCTGCCCAGATGCAGACATGCCTACAGATATAAGCCCATGTTTGGATGACAAACTGTATGTAAGGTCACTGTACAGATGATGTGTACAAAAATCCTGAAATCGCAACTCGGATGGATGAAACTAGATCCGGGGTCTTCTTATCTCGTTCACCAGGGAAAATTTTAAGGATGGAAAATTATCTTGAAGTTTAAAAAAATGGCGAATCTCACTGGTCCCTAATATGCAAACTATATAATGTTTATTGATGTATTTATAAAATTATCACATTTATAATGATATTATATATATTTTCTATATAATGTTGGCGATTTTGAACGTAAAATAATTTTATATTGTAAAATTCAGGCAAATTATTTTTATAAAAAAATGGAATTTGGCAAATCGTTTTGTTTGGAAAAACCATGGAAAATTAGCCCAACTGCGAATATTAGCCCCTAAATTTTTCCATGTCATTCACTCGATCATTCGAGTATAAATCTAGCCATGCGAATATATGATTTTTTGTTGAACATGGAAAGACATCGTTCAATTACCAGCCAATAATGTGAGTTGTTAACAAATGCGAGAGAACCACCATTAATGTTAATGGCCCTCAAGGTATTGCAGTGCATTTCGTAAGGCATGAATAGATGATTTGATGTCGAACGCCAAACAAAATCTTTCGGTCAAAGGTCTAGAAGCGAGGATCTTGTTGATGCTGTAACAAGCCTCATGGTACTGGAATCTGATGGTTCTAAGTGAAATTCCTAGATATTGATTTGCTGTCGACAGGAAGTCACCTTATTGCAAAACTGGAGTTACTGATTTCGGAGAGAAGGGTATGACTTGATATAGCAATTTTCAGGGATGACAGTCATGAAAATGAAGATTTACGAGTATTGCAGATGGATAAGTTTTTAATCACTAGATGACTTCTCTTGAACATATCGGCGACACTGTGATGAGTTGGCAACATTGACCCAAAACTGAAGTGAAGGTATGATGAACCATAGGTGTGAATGAACTGTCAAGATGATTACCCAACCCAAACAGTCACGGACATGGAGTGAAAGAAGTGTCATGCTCAAGAGCGACTTGCTACCAAAAATAAACTTTACTTGATTTTCCCAAATTTTCCCCGGTCATTTGTCGACCAGTACCTCTTTATTTTTGAACAAGCTTGAGGAGGATAACATTTGATTTATCTATAATTCAACCCTTCGAGTGAATAAATTATCGCTATTTAATAATTTAACGAGTCTAGCGATGAATGAAACTCGATTCTTGCCATGATCGACAAGCCCGTCGCTATTTTATGTTTTAACGAGCTTAACGACAGTGATAGGTCAGTCCTTTTTCATATTTATAGAGTCTGAAAAAGAGGACGAAAGAGAAATCCAAAAGTAATTTTTCATAAATTTGTCACTTAGATCCGAAAAAGTGTAAAATGATATCTAAGAGAACCTCTTTGGTCATATTTAACGAAGGTATTCCTTTTTCGTAAATAATTCATCTCAGTCGGGAAAAGGGTTAAACTTATACTGAGTAGATATCAATTCATTTACTTTAACAAGCTCGAAATGACAAGTGCTCGGCAATCTTTTCACATTATCAGAGTCTGAAAAGAGCTGAAAGAAGACTCCAGGGGTTCCTTTTTCGTTGTTATCGAAGCTAGAAAAAGAGATAAAAGTGCTCTTCAAATCCTTTTTCGTTTTTAACAAAGCTCGAAAAATAAGGAAAAAAAGTATGCTTTGTGGTCAAGTCATTCTTTGAATAAATCTGCACGAATAATCTTTTCATCAGTTGTATTTCCTGTTCAGAACAACATCAAATGGACTAAAAATACCTGTTTCATGATGAAAACATAATAATACTATAGTCATAGCAATAAATTTAACTTGCAAACAATTAAATGACTATAAAAAGTAGTTTTACTATTCATTTTTACCATTCCATAGTTACCATTTGCATTTTGGAGCTCTAAACCTGATTTTTCTCACGAACTTCAGTTGTGGATTAACTGCAATTGGTAAGAATGTTTTGAATGCCCCCTGCAAGAGAAGATGCCCCCCAAGCTTCATTTCATTCACCTAAGTAGAATATTAGTTACTAATAGTTGGATGGAATGAAGGTTCATTATAGGGGAGGATTTGTTTCATTTTTTAACGAGCTTGCCACAGGAAAAGAACTATGCTCATGACCTGTTTCATTTTTTAACGAGGTTGACACAGTAAAAGAACTTTCCTCAAAGGCACTTGTTTCATTTTTAAACAAGGTTGACACACGAAAAAATAATTGTCCTCAAAGGTACTTGTTTCATTTTTTAATGAGGTTGACACAAGAAAAAATAACTATCCTCATAACCTGTTTCATTTTTTAAAGAGGTTGACACAGTAAAAGAACCATCCTCATTGTGCACTTGGACTAGTGAGTGTGTGCTGGAAAAGACTTAGTCTAACAGAGTCATCATTTAAGGAGTTTGATGAGCACCACAAATGATAAGTTATAACATGCGTTGACGAGTCTTCTCCAAGGTTTTCATTGAATTTTGGAATTTTAGAGGGTAACATATGTGGTATCACCGTCCACCAAGGAGAGGAATCAGATAGGATTCCAGATGATGACATGGGTGAAGTCAATGGACAAAAAATTGAAAATGAAGCAACAACAGATGTTGTCACAACTGAAATAGATGGTTCAGTCTGGGATGTTATCTCAGCCATGGTCAAATGACCCAATGTATAACCTATAGATTCCACAGGAACTCAAAGTGAAACAGGATCAACAAAAGCAGAGGAAGGTGATTGAGGAAAACACTCATACATGTAAAGCTCCTACCGAAAATGAGTTGGAGTTAAAGATGTCTCGTCTTGTTGTCTTTCTTCAATCAAAATCAAACTAGGTGGAAGAACTTCGCCATCAGGAAAAAAGTATATTTTAGGTGGTTGACTGCGCGATATGGGAGACTTAATGGCTACAATAAATTGTGGGATGACCAATTTAAGAACAACTTCTGATTGTTCGACTTCGAGATCAAGATTTTCCCCACTTAGGGAATATAGAAACTGAAATATAAGGGGATGATAGACCCTATTTTATTGGTCCTGGGATGATGTCCAATTTTACCAATAACAGTTACACCCTAAAGCACAATGGGATCTAGATCAACTTCCAGTTGAACAACGTTGGGTTCGGGAGGTATGGTCTCACAGATTGGATGGATCATGACCATGGGTAGCTGTGAGGACTCTGTCTTGACAACAGTAGACAAACCATGATCTGTAGAAACAACTTGTGCCAACTCTGGTATATGGGAAGATGATGCTTCACCAGAGGTACTGATGGTACTGGTTTCAGTAGAGCGATGTCTACGCGAACGACGGGGGAAAAGATTTTGTTCTTCCATGATGATTGATTTATTTTAACCAAAAAACAAATAAAAAAAAAGAGGGTAATGCTAGGCAAAAGGATTTACCAAGAAATTGTGAACTGTAGAGTATACCTTGGCGAACCAAGAAGTATGGGTAGGTAATCTCCCCGAATGTTGTGTTCGATGTATCACAATTTTAGGGCAGCCGACTCAGTTCACTATGGATGGATATCACCTAAAATTTGTCCTCCCAAATATACCCGAAGGTACGTGGAGGCCCAAGTCTGTATTAGCGCTGTTTTATGCGAAACCACACAGTGAGAGCACCCGTTTATACTTATCGTACTGTAACACCACCTGATATACCCGAAAGTACGTGGACGAGCTACGATATACTTACGTACGTGGAGTGAGGTATCACACTCGGAATGTATCACAGATAAGTTAACGACAGTTGCTATGTTTTACGATGCCAGAACATGTCTCTAGCCTAGACCTTCTAAATGTTATCATTATGGTTCCAATGCGTTGTTAAGTAAATCGAGATTTATTTTATGTTGATCTTGCTTAACAATTTTCCTTTCAGGTTCACCATGATGATGTATGTGAAATTCCTAAAATGCAAGCTAAGAATGATAAACAAACTTTCACTTTCAGCTTTTTCAATGAAGAACCTAGCTACTAAGGGAAGAGAACGCTAGTTTTTTTGAAAAAGAGAAAATAATTTGTGAGCAAAAAAATCAATAAAACAAAAACAAAATCAATGAATCACAAACTAAATGCATATTTTTTAATGTTCGTTTTGCAAAAAACACACAATCCTACATGCAAATGCAAGTTTTTATTTTCAGTTTCCTTAATGTTATGAATGTAGAAAATAAACTAGGTGCACTAGATCAATAATCGAAATGCTTTTTACTTTCAAGAAACAAAGAATACAAACAACAATTTCTCTTTTGAAGGAAAATGAGGATTTCAACAACAATTTCTCCTATCAAGGAAATGAATATTTTACGACAATTTCCTATTTTGAAAGCAAATGATTCTTAATGCAACCATAAAAAATACTTTGAAATCAACTTGTCAATGATAAAGAAAAATTTTTCTAAACAAACATTTAACAAATTTTTAGCCAAAGGAGGAAGAAGTATATAGAGACACTGGTCAATTGAGCATCAAAATTTTCAGAACACAACAAAAAACATAATTGAAGCAATTTGCAGAGTAAATTTTAAGGGAATTTGGTCCTTTTCAGGAGCCAACACAGTCTCCAAGGGGAGATAGTGCTCTGCAACGCAGGCTTGGAAGGGAGACAGTGCTCTGCAAAGCACTGTGCTGTGACTAAGGGTGCGTTGGGCACGATAGGAAAGGAAAAATACTACTGTTTGGCTCAATGTCTCTGCAAATTAAGGCCTGAAAAAGTCCAATCTGTATGTGTAACAGTTACTGGGTGGATAATCAAAGCAAATTAGAGACTAAAACGCCTAAAACTAAGAGAAATTCTCCCTAGTGGAGTCGCTAGTTTGTTGGGCCAGAATTGTATCTACGGATAAAATATGCTTCCATAGGTAGGTGTTAGCATAGAAAAATAGGTGAAAGACTATACTACCATTTCTCCTAACTCAGAACAGATACACAAAGATGATTGGATGATTACTTGTTTTAGTCGCTTCCAAATGGCTCCTTTCTGTCGCTTCTGCTACAGCTTCAAATTCAAGTGGTTTTGTTGGCTAAATTCTTCCTGCAAGAAAGAACACTGAAACAACAGAAGATGCAATAATATAGATATCTATTCAAGCTAGTTAGCTAAATAAGTTAAGCGTAAACTACATTCACTCCCAATGTGACCAACACACCTTTGAATGTCGGGAAGTTCTTTGCAGAGCAGCCTTGAATGGGGCTACCTATATATGAAATGCACTTAGGCCCCTTAGAGCCTATATATGTTATTTTCTGTATTAGGGCATATAGCAACTGAGATGATAGGGAATGATAGACCCTTGATCATCGGTCCTAGAGATGATGCCCAGATAACTAGGACATTGGGAATAGTGTCCAAATTGACCTATAATAGGTATTAGAGCGGTCTAATTTGTCTCGATCCTTCTTTGCATGTACCCAATGAGGTCATGGTATAAGGAGTTAGGGATACAGTTGGTGGAACCTTTGCAAGATAGCCCTTGCAAACCCCAACGGCTGCCCATGGGGGACAAAAGGAAAGATGAGGGAGTAGGAGATCTTATCAAAATATTTCTTGAGGAGGCCCTCGGAAAAAAAAGGAATGCGATGATGGATAACTTTGCCTAGATTTTTCAACGACTGCCCACCGGCGGCACATCTACATCCAGCAGCCACTCTGGAGGCATGACTCCCTTTAAGGTACAAGTAAACTTTGACATTCCCATAATTGAGGGTCAATCAGATGCAGATTCCATAGATAGATATTTGACTCTATTAGAAGGTTATTTATTGGTTCATGCTTTTCCGACCAGGAGAATATTATTTTTTCACTCCTCAAAGCTACCCCCCATGTCAAGGACTGGTGGGAAACCTACTGTGAGAAAAAGGATGAGACATAACCCTCTCTGTTCTCAGCCGTAACCACTTGGAATTATTTCCAAGAGGCCATCAAGGAACAATACTATCCTGTGGGGAGCTATGAGGACAAGTAAATACAATAGACCATGTTGCGACAAAAAAGGGATCAAGTTGTGCATGAGCTGGCGAATACGTTCCATACCCTATGCATAAAGTTGCGTATAAAAGATTCATAGAAGCATTTGGTGCTAAAGTATCCCAATTGTCTGCACAGATACATTCAGGAGGAAATGGAGTTCCTCGACATCTCCTTGCTTGGTACGACATACCAGTATGCTGCCAATATTGAGCATAAATTCAAACAGAAGAAGTGAGACTTTGGATCTGCGAATCATAAGCAAGGGAAAGGTGCCCCCAAACTGCAGAACAAAGGGCAAAGCCAAGGTATGGCAGCCCAAGACAACCTATCAAAGCCACAAGCAAAGAACAACACTGCGAAGCCAAAGAAGGAGACGGGAAAGTGGTGTGAGTTCCATAAGAGTTCCACGCACAATACAAGTGAGTGTCGGGCCAAGCAGTGACTGGTGGCTGAGATGAGGGATTCCGAGTTAGATGCATGCTTCGACTCTGAATCAGAACCTGACAAGGGGAATGAAAAATTGAAAGAGATTATTGATGCAGAGCCCAATACCACTGTTGCCACTGCGAAGATCCAAGAGAAGGAACCGGAAGATCCAGAGGAGGAGGAGCATCTCTTCCACTCCCAGATGTGGGTGAAGGGTTCCCTGCTACAGTTCATTGTCGAAAATGGGAGAAAAAATAACCTCATTTCAGTAGACACTGTGAAGCGGTTGGACTTTTCGACCATAGCACACTCACATCCATACACCATCGGGTGGCTTCACCAAGGATAGGATCTCCGCGTCAACCAACAGTGCCGCCTTCCCTATAGCATCAAGCCCTTCACGGATGAGGTATTATGTGACATTGCTCCTCTTGATTTTTTTGATGTATTATTAGGCCAACCATACTTGTGGAAGTGACATGATGTATGAGCCCTGACCTCACATTGTTATTGTTACTTTGGGAAATAAGCTATATAGGATACCAGAGGTACCACCACATGCCGCTATCTCTTTGATTACTGCAAAACAATGCAGTAAGCTCATTTCCCAAACTAGAAATTTTTTTTTCCTGATGATCTGCCCCCAGGGCAAGAAGAATACTGTGGCCACGATCTCCATACAGGGATCCTTTGTACGACAACAACAAATGGACAAGGTTGTGGAGGAGTACGAGGACATCTTCACCTCACCTAGAGGGGTTCCTCTCCACTGTCAGGTCAAGCACATCGTTGATATGACCCCAGGTGCACCGCTACCCAATAGACCGATCTATCAGTGCTCTGTTACGGAGAATGATGAAATCAAGACGCAGATTCAGGCGCTGCTACATAAAGGTCACATCCGGCCAAGTTCATCGCCCTGTGGGAGCCCGATCGTGTTGGTACAGAAGAAGGATGGGACTTGGAGACTCTGTATTGAGTATCGGGTGCTAAACAAGATCAATATTTGGAATAGGTTCCCGATCCCATGGATTGATGACCTTATGGACCAAATCAAAGGGGAAAAATATTTTAGCAAGATCGACTTGAAGTATGGGTATCGCCAGGTACTAATCGTACCCTCCGATGTGTGGAAGACTGCCTTCAAAGATAAGGAGGGCCCTTTCGAATGGTTGGTCATGCCTTTTGAGTTGACGAATGATCCCGCAACCTTCATGAGGCTGATGGACGACATATTGTGGCAATTCACCAACTAATTTGTAGCGGTGTACTTGAATGACATTATGATCTTCAACTAGACTTGGGAAGAGCACCTCCACCACATTCGAGAAGTCCTCCAAACACTGCAACAACTCAAGTTGTGTTCCAATTTGGAGAAGTGCACTTTTGGCATGACCCAGGTTCAATATCTGAGATACATTATTGATGAAAGGGGGGTGCATGTGGATCCCACCAAGATCCAAGTAATTCGGGATTGGCTAGCCCCAACCACTCTAACAGAGCTTCACAACTTTCTGGGTCTTGCTAATTTCTACTGTAGGTTCGTGTTGTGATTATTTCATATCACTTGGCCCTTAAGTCAAGTCACCAACGGAGGAGCGAAAGAAAAAATATTTTTTTTGGAATCTCAACAGAAGGCGTTCATAGAATTGAAACATCGCCTCTATTTTTCCCCAATGCTCACATTACTAGACTTGCAAAAACCATTTGAGATCGAGACAGATGCCTCTGACTATGATATTTGGGAATTTCTTACTCAACAGGGGCATCCAGTGGCATATCACAGTGAGACATTGTTTGACAAAGTTCGAAAGTATCCCACTTATGACAAATAAATGTATTCCATTGTGCAGGCTTGTCGACAATGGAAGCATTACATTTTGGGGAAGGAAATAATCATATACACAGACCACTGGACCCTGCAGTTCATACAGAAACAAGGGAAGTTGAAAAACAATCGCCATCAGAAGTGGTCCACATATCTACAAAAATTTAAGAAGGGTAGCACAAATAATGTTGCAGACTTCCTCAGCTGACCACCGATCGTGGCGCTAACCACCATTCTCAACTCTTGTGGGCACAAGACTTCTAATTGGTCGCTTCTCTGCAAGAGTGATCCATAACTTGGCCACACATACAAGGCATTCTTGTGGGGTATGCAAGTTCCAAATTTTCACCTCCAAGATGCATTGTTATGTCACCTGTGACACCTTTGTGTTCCTTCAAGTGAGCCCGCCAAGATGATATGGGAAGCACACTACACTCGAGTCATTGGTCATTTCAGGGTCGAGAAAATAGTGGCAGTACTACAGAAGTATTTCTATTGGCTAAACCTTCGATAGGATGTCGGGAAGTACATTGGATCCTGCACTGCTTGCGCCATTGAAAAACCAACCATCACGAAGCAAGGCCTCTATAATCCGCTACCTACCCCTAGTCAACCTTGGGAATCCATCTCCATGGATTACATGTTAGGCATTCCTTCTACTAAGAATGGAAATGACTGTGTTTTCATGGTCATTGAGATATTCTTAAAGATGGAAATTATGGCGGCTTGCAAGAAGAATATCACAGCAGAAGCCACTGCTAAACTCTTCTTTGAACGAGTGTGGGTGCACTTTTTGATCCCACAGTCTATCATATCAGATCGTGACAGCAGGTTCCTCAGCACATTTTGGTCCAACCTCTGGTCAATGCTGGACACCAAGCTCACGAAGTCCATATTTTTCCATCCCCAAACTGATGGCCAAACAAAGGTCGTCAATAGGATGATTGTACACATTCTGCGTATGTATAATTCAAATAATCCACGCACATGGGATGAGAGCCTCCCCTATGTACAACACAGTTATAACCAGGCTCTCCACAACTCGATTGGCCACAACCCCTTTCAGGTAGGCTTTGGATTCTAGCCATTATGTCCCATTGATGTAGCCATGCCATTTGCGGCTACTCAGGCCGATTTGGCTCATGTCCAGTTTGAAGCTGACAAAGCGAACAACTTCATTGAGCGCATTCAACACAGCCACCAACAGGTTCATGAAATATTGGATAGATCCAACGCTAAGTAAAAACAATGACATGATCAACATTGGGTGCCACACAACTTCCACGTGGACAACAAAATGTGGCTACATTTGCAGAAGGATCACCTCACTGGACCCCATCGCTAGCTTCACCCGCTCCGATATGGGTCGTACACAATCACCAAGGCTATAGGGAACAATGCCTTCAAGCTCAGTATTCCACCATTCCTTGGTTTGTACCCAGTATTCAATGTAGACCGCCTTCGTCCCTACTTCCCACCTCTACTAGACATCTTTGACGTTGCAGAACAACTCACACTAACAGAGTTAAACCCAGACTGCATGGAACAGGCCACCACATATTGTATCATGGACATGAAAATCAAGAACACTCGCCAACAGGCTATCCAACTCTACCAGGTTGTCAAAGCTGGCCAAATCCCGAACCAAGGCAAGTGGTTTAGCAGGGACCAAGTTCAGCAGAAGTTTCCTCATCTCATGGAGGAAATCAACGCAATGGGGATCGTTGTTTTCTAAGGGGGGAGGAATGATCCAGGTGTATATTGGTGGCCACTCACCTATTCCACTTGGGTCCCGACCATTTTCTCTTTTAGTTTTTCAGTTTCAGCACAAATTACTATTTTTAGCAGTTTTTCGGGTCCTCAACTTCCAGAGCCATTTTGAGGCCCTGAACGACGTTTTTTGGGAAAATTGTGAGCAACATGGGTCCATGGACTGATGTTTCTCACATCAAAAGTTGTATTCCTCAGATAGATATTTCTAACGAGGTATGGTGCATGTCAAATAAATATCATATGCCAAAGTTACGTCCCCGAGAAGTTAAAACACCAATTTATCCAAGTGGGGCCCATAGTTTTGGCGCTTCATCTCCTAGGGTTAGGGTTTTGGATGTTTTGGGTTTTCTATTATTTCTAAATAATAAATAGGCCCTCGAGCTTCACTGTAACACAGTTTAGAGGCCTGTAGCCACCACATCTCTTATCAGAGATAAGATACCAACTCCCTAGCTAGTTTATTTCCATTATTTCTGTAAGCAAATTTCAGTTCTTTGATATTAATGAAATGAAGTGTTATTTCCTCTACATATTTATATTTATGGTTATTTGTGTATTATGTTGCGTTCCTGCATAAATCCGGATCATAGCGGGATTTGGTCCCAATGTGCAAAGAAATTGGGTCAGAACATCCACCCGACTCCCCCACCTCTTTCTCTCCTCAATAGTTGCCCCAGTGATGCATCCTAGGCTCCCATGGGCCCCCTCCTGGGATCTGTACATGAGGGCGAAGTGTCAAGATATTCTTGAAGAAGAATGCACATAGCATTGTCCCAAACACATAATCATGGTTCACTTGTCACTTCACTGACAACAACATCTTCTAGACCCACCCATAGTAGGTACCGCTTAACACAAACTCCACAAGAATCATCTGCCCTCTGGTGATGTAGTGGAAGGCCTGGTTGCCCAAGATCCGCAACGCTGCTGTGGTGACAACCTAATTTTCTAGTCTCTCTAGACCTTCGATCGGTATAGTCGTGCCCTTGACATAGACACGTAGGAAAAAATGGCATTCCAAAACCTCATAGATATGTTTCCCCTGCGGTAATACTGGTTGGATGTTTCGCACCATCCCCAATGGTGGCAGAATGGTCAGGAAATAAATTTCATGAACTGTCAGCTCGATTTGGTGCCCCTACACTATAAAGACCTCTTGGTCCAGGTCCCAATAGCTGACTATCTTGGCTAACAAGGGCTCTCCTGCCCCTCATCAATGGGTTCTCAACCAACTTGATCACCCCATACCTTATCAGTGCACCTCGAACAATCCGACCCCCCTAGATCTCTGATCGAAGTACGTCAAGGTCTCTCTCTATCTAGTTGATCTTTAAATCTGCCATATCTACACAAAACAATAGTTTTTCAATCATAGGAAAGAAAAAATACATAACCAACATCAATACCCAGTTCCCAGCCAGAAACAAAAAAAACCCAACTTTTGGTAGCTTGCACTTTTTTTAGTCATAGTTTTTCCTTTAAAACCTACTACCCAGGTCGTAGTTCAGGGGCCAAAAGGTGTGTGCCAGTTGTGAGAAGGGGAATAATGTTTTTTTCGGGCTCTAGGCACCTAATCAGAAATTCTAAACCACTGAAATTGAAGAGTATGGTTAGGTCACCTACTTGCAACTGACGAATCTCGATTTCCATAATCGATTTGTTTGCTACAAACGCTGCAAGATTTAGGGCCTTCTCCTCCTCTCCACATTCACCACAACTACACTTCTAAATGAATCAAATTGGAGGGAAACCACCCTATTAAAAGTGAAACCCTAATTTTACTTTCTCCAATTGCAACCAAACTGTAGCTCCGTTTGAAAAACCGTCAACATCGTTGGAAAGCTTTCACTGAGCTCTAAAATGGGTATTCATTTGTTTTTTGTGATTCGATACTTCATCCAGAAGCCTTGTTTCCAAGAAGTGTTACCTCCCCACCTCTCAAAATAAAATTTCTACACTCGCGCCACTTGTACTTGGGGCACCACTTAGCCTCCTTACTTGTTGACGCTTGTTTTGATATTCTTCATTAATAACCATCTTTTTCTCATGCTTTTATGGTCCCCACTGGGCCTATCATGTGTGGCAGTATCATCGAGTCGCCCTTGCTTAGAGAAACTGAGTTGAGTAATCATTACATTCATGGAGTTTGTCCCAAGTCCCTTTGCCTCCCATTACATTGTCTCATCCATTCATGCCTTGTCCCTCTCTCATGTAGCCCTCTTTGGCCTCCAGTCCTACTGTCTCCCATCCCCTCTAGAATCAAGTCAGTCACTTCCAGGTCATCCATGCTTTTGATTCTTTTAAAAGGGAAGTTTTCCATTTGCTACTTGGTATCCCCCTTTCCATCATCATCCCTAGTGTCAGTCCATGAATTACTATATTATTATCTCTCGTGCCTTGGTTGAGGACCCCCATTGCCTCACGTATGGCAGACCTCCTTCTGTCAACATCAACATATTCATTACAGAAGACAGGTATAGAGGGAAGTGTATCTTGGTTCGAGCTTCCATCATTGTTTGGTGCCTTGGATTAGGAAAAGGGACTCCTTCTTTCTCTTTGACTTGATCGTTTCTCATCCGCTCCGCTTCAACATGATCAAGATTCATATACTTGATAGATTGGTGATCCAACAGATTGATCCAGTGATGCCCGGGTGTGTGTGCGATGTTTCGGACCTCATGAGGGGGTGGCCCTTCAAGGAGCCCCCCACATGCCCGAATGACCTCATTTTTAAAGATTCAGATGCAGCTCCACAAATTGATGGGTTCGAACCCATCCTCTTGCAACACCTATATCATGCATGTATCACTTAGATGATCCAGTTATATTTTCAGAGCCATTTCCCGTTTATCAGGGCTTATGTGGTTGTTATTATATCTCATGTACTCAAATATTATTGTATTCAGTATTGGTTGCTGTCCCAGTCACAGAATGTATGTGGGATGCATTATATTTTTGACTAGCTCATTATTTCCAGCATTGCATGTACCATTTATCATGTACTCTTTAGCTCAGTCCCATTTCACTAGGTGAACCATTATTCTTTTTACTTTTTCATCTAAGCGGGCATAGGTATGCCTCCCCCGCCTCACTCAGCACAGGTACCCAATCATCAAAGGAGGCTTATGGTTTTTGGTGTCACCTCCTCAGGGTTGTAGTCCTCTCTTGATTCACTTCGCCTATGTTTCTCTCTCTCTATGACTCCCCTTCGGTGTCTAGTGATTGTGTTCTTAAAATGTACTTTGGTCATATGATTAGCTCCTAACGCTCATATGTTCGGGTGCAATCTGTTACACCAATTTTTGGTCATCTAACCATGTATAATTAGATGGATCAAAATACACCATGTAAGACCAATTTTACCATAGTAAAATTGATTTCACTAAGAAATAATTTAATAAACCATAGTTTATTAAGTTATTTCTTGTCTAAACAGGAAACCCAATGAGGAATAATTAAATAAATCCTTCTTTGTTTGATTTTCCTCTAGGCATAATTAATTAAATCCTTCTTTGTTTGATTTTCCTCTAGGAATAATTAATTAAACCTATGTTTAAATAGTATTCCTGGTCATATTTAACCCAATTAAAGAGAAATAATTAGATAAATCATTATTTATCTTATTATTCTCTAAGAATAATTAATTAATCCTAATTTAATTATTAATCCTTGTTGAATTTGACTAAATATTCTAGTAATAATTAAATAAATCATTATTTTTTTAATTATTACTAGAATGGAATAATAAATAACCATTTATTTGTTTATTATTTCTAAATAAAGGGATTTAACCAATTTAAATTCTTTTTCCCTCCAACAAAATATAATAAAATATTCCGAGCAGTTAGATCTAGATCTTGGTTAATTATATTTTATTATGCGTCATTATCGAGGATAACTCAATATTTTGTTATAAATAGGAAGTTTTTTCATTCAATTCTTACATTTTGATCCTCTTGTCATTGTCTATATTTGATTATTTTTATTTTCTTTTTGCTTATTGAGCTCCCTTTGAGTTCTACACGTCTTGGGTATTCTACACCATTGAGAGAGAAACTCTGAAGCCGAAGCATTTTAGGACAACCAAGAACCCATCCCATTGAGGGGTACTCTTTATGTTCCCTTCCTAGGTGTTACATAATATAAAAATTATTTATAATTCTTGTCTTGTCTATTGAATATTTGGAGAAACTCATATTTGATTTTGTTTTTTAGCTGCTTTATTTGCATAGATCCTGGTTTATTTCTCATTTGTTTCGATCATAAATTGTAGATCTAAGAAGTTATACATCCATCTTTGTTGTTAGGGTTGTTTTTCATGTGCAGCTAATGTGATCTCTTTTCGTGCAATTGCATTATTATTTCATACTAACAATTGGGAAGGGTGATATTTCCAAAGTACCTGGACCCTGGTAATCTAGTTGTAGATGTGCACATAGATGGTGTCATAGTCACCAATACTCTGATTGATCTAGGGGCTACCATCAATGTAATTATCAAGGAAACTATGTTGAAACTCAACCTCCAAGGGACTTTGAGGAAAACCACAACATTTCTGCAACTTGGAGATCGATCCATAGTAACTCTGGAAGGAATTGTTGAGAATGTTATGGTTTCAATTAACTCTAGGAAGTATCCTACATATTTCATGGTTCTGTAGCCAAAAATCGTAATATTCCAAAATTAGCATGTAGCTAATTGGAATATTGATTTTTTCTTTTTACACTTAGGAGATGAATAAATGGGTAAGGAGGCCCATACATTTCAAAAATAAGAATAAAATCCCTTATGATATGAAAAGGGATCATTATAATAGCTAGATTTTGCACCCTCATGTGTGAATAGGGGAAAATGCATGTGGACAAGGTTAAGTTTGACCAAGTCAACAACGCTAGAATAGATGGTGGATATCATCTATGGAGACAACACAATGATAGTGGGATGAAGATTCATTGGTGAAGGAAACCCTAATGAGTGGGACCCAAGATGAGAATGCTTCCACTTGTATGTAAGGAGGGCAAGGAAGCCATAGCAAGACATGATATGGATTATTGATTTTGTGGTCTGCATGACTATTGTGCTTTCTTCAACTGTTTAGTTGAGATTGTTGCGCTGCTTAGCACAAGGTATTCCTATTTAGGAATTACTTATACTTTCTTGAGAGGCCTCTTGAGGGAGCTTGCACTTAAATTCTCCACATTCAGGCCTGAGGCCAAGCTACCTCCTTCAGCTACAATGTTATTTCTGCAGAGTATAACGTTGTGTTGCAGGGTGTTGCAGTGGAGGGTTGATAACGCCACTTCCAGAGCTTGTTTTTAAGAGAACGAAGCTTTCTTTCCTTTGGGATATTAGCGAGTAATATTCTGGAGCTTATTTCACATATTGGCACTTGGTCAACATATTTTATTTCACCTACAGTGCAATATCCCTCAGTGACTACGTTATTTCTGTGACCATTTGCAGTGAGGGATTACAGTGTTTGTTTGGAGGGTGAGATATTCAGTGTTAGGATCAGCCTTTCACTTGGAAGATCCATTGGAGGAGGTTTATTCATTGTATGCAAAAACTTCATCCATTTCCATCCATTTCTTGAGTTGCAACTACTATTTCGCCCTAGGACTACATTCTAGAATTTTGCACCTTTTGCATATTTGAGGAAATCCTTTCTGGATTTTCTTGAAATTTTGTTTGGGGATCTAGATCTTCACTCCCAACATTGTATGAGCCCTATATTTTCATATTTGTGTATTGAAACTTTCCAAAAGTATTTATACTAAATAAAACTGCCCTATCATAGCCTTGGGCATCATTTGTGTAGCAGTAGTCTTCATCTTTTATGTACATGTTCCTTGAGGCTTGTTTTTCCTAGCTTGAGTGATTATTTCCTCAAGGATTTGTATAAATTTTCTAATATGAGATTAATATGATGGCTATATGGATCTTCTTACATTTTATGTGTTGATGTATCATTTCTCTTTCATTATTGTGTTCATATATTGTTGCTTCCCCATTTGGGAATATTACAGTGGTATCAGAGCATAATATTGGCTCAGCCTGTGGATATCAGCCATTATGCTATCAGAAGAATAATAGGAAGAAGATAAAAATCATAATGATGGAAAGAATGAGCTTTATCTCATCTCTTTTTAGAAGCAAGAAGGACCTCAACAAGGAGGAAACGCAAAGAAGAGGAGAAAGAAGCAATGGGACTGTGCCCTTTCCTTTTGAAAAAGAGGACAAATTGCAGAAAGATGGAGGACACTTGGATCACAACATTATAAGTGAATACCTTGTTGAGTACAAATATCAACCTAGATCCTTCAAGGAGACTCTAGCTTTCCCAAAGTTCATTTAGCTGGAGGAAGAAAGGATACCTTACAGTAAAGGAAGAATCAAGGCCAATAGATTTCTATTGTCTACTTTTGATGGGTCATCTACAACAAACGCTTGGGCAAGGAAACTAGATGCATTCTTTCCTATTACATCCAGTGGTAGAAAGAGAGGTTGTAGAGATTGCAGTGCTACACCTTGAGGGTGAAGCAAACAGTTGGTCGTTCAGCCATTTGAGTCATGCAAGAGTGACTACTTTTGCAGAATTTACTCAAAGGTTGATTAAAAAATTTGGCAAGGAGAAACTAGAGGAGGAAAGGCCCTCACCACCATTGAAGGAGGCATGTACCAACACTGATACAACTATGGAGGAGCAGCCATAATCATTAGTAGTTGGGGAAGCCAACATATTGGAGGAAGGAACTCTTGCAGCCCTACAAGATGTTCCCAAATTTCACCAAGGTATGCCTAAGTTTCCACTTCCTATTGTTTCAACAAATCTTATGGAGGGATGTGTACCATTGCATACTGCTAATGTGGAATAACAAAATTTCACTGTGTTGTGCAACCTTCAATTGTTCAAGGAAGGGATGAACCATCATCTTGATGTGCCATTGTTGAGCTGCACACAACACTTGAGGCTGGGGTGTGAATTCTTGGAGGATAGGATGAACATTGTCCAAAAAAATCTTATACAAAATTGTATGTTCATCTTTGAGTTGAAGCATGAAGCAAAAAATACACCATTGAGGAGATTAAGAACGCTGTCATTAAGCAGCAGTGAGGAGGTACTACCTCCAGCACACTTGGATCTTTATGGATTCAAGATGGTCATTGGTGTGAGATCTTCTCTAGGAGATCTCCAAGGAGTTGCATTTCAGCATCCCATGAAATGCAAAAGGAGAAATATGATTAGGGAGGATGGTAGTATTCATTGGAAGAGTACCAAGGTATAGCATGATGGAAGGCACCCACATTTGGATGAAAGGGTGTGGATGGTGAGCAAGAGGCTATAAAGCTACCTGCAAATCTATGACACTAGGTAGCAGGAGGCTTGGCTGCGTTGGCTACTCTTGAAGGAGTTTGGCCATCATGTGACATATCCTCTTTTAAAGGGTATGTGGGTGGAGAAAGTTTGGCTGAGCACTTGCATCATATGGCAGCAAGGATTATGGATGCATTGTGTTCATATGACATTCTTCATATGAATCATTATGTTTTCACCACATGATTTGTATGATGGGGGTATGAGGAGGCAACAAAAGCTATTGTTGCTTTGGTTGCTCTTGGGAGACCATGGGAAGATTTGCTCCCATACTTTGCATGATGTTGCAGGAGTAGGAGATGGAACTATCATGGTGAAAAAGGGCTACTCCTTAGCCTTGAATGATCAGGAGGTACTTCCACTTTGGAAGGAATTTTCTATATATAGCAGCATTGTGGGAGATGTCTTTGATAATGGGCATGTCAAAGAAAGGAGCTATGAGTTGGAAGGAGCCTATTTACATAGGCCAAAAACACTGTCACTTTGGAGCTTGAGCTTATTGATGGAGTTTCCCCAGGATCACTTCACATATGATGCACTTGGTGGAAAAGGATGATCTAAAATGCAGAATTGACAAGATCTTTTCTAGCTCTTATACAATATGTGAATGGAAAGTATTTTACTGAACAATTAATTTTAAACAAAATTAACTGTTAACATCAATTGTTTTTAAGTATAAATCTATTTATGTTATGGCTTAACAAATACACATGATGCATGTAAATAATACCATAAAACAAACGAATTTTTGTGACGGAGTTCGTCCCTCCTGGACTATGTCTCCCGGTCTGCCTCAGAAATGTGCGTTTGCTATATTCCTTAAGCCAAGAGAATAAGACTACAAATAATCATCAGTTAAAGAGTGTCAAGAACACCACTGATGTTTGTAGAAAAGGATCATCTCCTGAAGAGGCTAAATGGATACAGATTCTTTTCAACCAAGAAAAGACTAGGATGAAATTGCACACTTAGGCTGAGAATCTGAAGCTTTAAAGACCTTGAGCAATATGGTGGCTGAATAGATTTTGGAATATTGAAGTAGATCACGTTGACAACAACGTACTTCAATAATGAAGCTTTGCAAGAAAGGATGAGCTCTCTTCCTTCAATGTACCTGCAAATCAAAACTCTCCACCACGTATTTGAGACAATCTTCAATGAGAGTAATCCCTCCTTCTTCCTGAAGCTGAAGTAATTCACTCTCTTTCTCTCATGCCCCTCTCTCCCTTACAAAAACATCTCTTCTTTATTTTATAAGAGGAGTGCATATAAACATGGAAATATATATTCGAAGAGGTTTTGATTTTCTATTGTTAACCATCGAATTAATGGTTCTCTAGCTTAATCCCTAGCATCATAAGTGCTCTCGGGTTTCTAGTCATTAGGATAGGGGTGCTGTTTCACATACATTGAATAAAAACCCATTTGAAAACTTTATAATATAACTTTAGCCTCGCAGATAACTAACCAGGTGGAGGTCGATACTTTGGCATGTGATCAACGCATTGGACCGGCGGTTACAGCTTGAGCCCGACGATCACGGCTTTATCCTGATGGTTAGGCTATACCTGACGGTCACGAATACACCTGTCACATGGCACAGCCTCCGATGTGGCATATCTCACGGTCACAACAACTAGCAGTCAACAGTTACTGCGCGGTAACATTGTTCACATGATTGCAGGTTTCTAATGGTTTGTTGTTTGTCTTACAAACTTAAAACCTCGACTGCTGGAACTTTGACACCATAGGGTTCTGCTACTTGTCTTCAAACTTTAACTCTGTAGTCCTATCACATGAATGGATTCTGTCGTGGTCTATCCGATAGTTTCAACACGTGGTCACATTTTCCGCTGCGTTTGCATCTGTTCACATGTTTAAAAAAATCCCTGACACAGTCTATTTTCCACACGGTTTAATGACTAGCGCTATGAGTTTTGTAATATAGTTTTATAATTTTAAAACATGGAACCTTTGTTTACAAACCCGACAGTTCGACCCAAAATTTATTACATAGTTTTTGTATCATAGGCTTATTTATAAACCCGATACATGGTTTTCCTTTTTAGCCTAGGTATATTTGCATTTAACACCATGTATTATAATTAATACCTTAGCGCTAGTATTTTACCTTAGGACTTTGTTTAGACCTAGGACTTTAGATCTAGGTTAAAATTTAGTCCTTTTACCTTAGGATTTCTTTTCCTTTAAGGTTTACAACTTAGAATTTATTTTGCCTTAGCCATTTGACAATTTCGCCTACCTCAACAATTTAGATCTATAGTGTTATATGTTTTTAAGACTTAGGATATTGTTTTTCCTTAAGTCGTTACAATCATGACTTGATGTGTTTTTTTATGTCACGGGTTGACATAATGACGAATTTCTTTGATGACAACTTTGACTTTGGAAAAAAACCGATGCTGATGGCGAAGTCTTTGATACTGATGTCGAAGTCACGCCGAACATTTGAACTTGAGTCAATGAATCCTTTGTACATATGACCATCTTGGTCAAAACATTTTCATCTCCACCTGTTTTATTACATAATCGATAATTAATTATTTAAAAATGACCATCTTGGTAATTTTGTAATTTCGATACAAATTTGAGAATCCAAAATTGGATCACACCTCCCCACTAAAAGAACTTTTGGTTCTCCAAAATTTTTATTAGAATGCTTTTTGAAGAAAATTTAATTCTAGAACATAATTACAACTTATCTAGATCTCGACAATTTTTACAAACGCATATTAGGCATATGGCATAAAATCTGCCCAATTCCATTTGGCATTTGATTTTTCTCCAGTAGGTAAATTGGATGTATCCTGGGCTGCCGATGTTGGTGCTGTTTCTCTTGGAAGGATTGGACAGTTGTATTTGGCATGCCCCGACAATTTGCAGTGTCGAAAAACTTTCTCCTTTGTACTTGTTGAGTTTTATGAGTGGTGTTCTTATTTAGTAGATTGAAGTGCAATTTTTCCTGAACGCTTCTTCAGCTGAAGTGTCTTGTCATATTCTGGCGGCTGACTTTTAGTAGCTCTAATTTTCTTGTTGTAGGCCTTACTTTTCCAGCATTGCTCTACAAAATGCCAAGAAATACCACAAAATGTACATGGATATGTTCTCTTAATAGTTTCTATTACCCAATTCTGATAAAATAAGTCACTATCAGAATCATTATTGCTAGAGGATTGTTTTTACTTACCCTTTTTATCCTGGAGCTTCTTTGGCAAAAGCTTAGGATGCATAGACCAACATTGGTCAGAGATGTGGCCAAGCTTCCCGCAGTAGTCACACTTCATCAAATCATATCCTATACCTAGATGCTTAGGTATGTCTTGTACTGTGATGGGTAGAAGTCTCCCTTGTCCACTTTTTCCCAAGCCTTCACCTTCTTGGTATCCCATGGCTTTCATCATGGATAAGCCTTTTCTTTGAGGAACCACACTTAATTTCTGACTAGAAAATTCATCAGAATCTGAATCACTTTTTCATGATATCAGTGAGTCAAGAGTTTCCTCAATAGGTGAGGAAAAAGATCCAATGGCCTCCCTTGATGACTTCGGTGAGGATGAAAGGGAAGAACTATTTTTATCTTCCTGTTGAAGAGAGAGTGTGGGCTTCTTTCCATTAGAAGCTGTATCTTCAATGAGAGGACTATTTCCTCTTTTATTCTTCCTCAAAACTTCAAGTTCAGATTGCAAGATTTTCTTGTCACTCTCTAGTGCTTGCACCATCCTTCGCAATGCAGAATTCTCCTGCTGATATTGCTGATTGAACTCCTCGAGTTCTTTCAACCTTTGCTGCTGTCGTGAGTTTTTCCCATCTTGTACCTGAAAAGAGCTAGATTTCTCTGATACCACTTGATCTGAAATGCGGAATTGACAAGATATTTTCTAGCTCTTATACAATATGTGAATGGCAAGTATTTTAGTGAAAAATTACTTTTAAACAAAATTAAGTGTTAACATCAATTTCTTTTAAGTATAAATCTGTTTATGTTATGGCTTAACAAATACACATGATGCATGTAAATAATACCATAAAAAAAAAAGAAATTTTGTGACAGAGTTCGTCCCTCCTGGACTAGATCTCCGGGTCCACCTCAGAAATGTGCATCTGCTGTATTCCTTAAGCCAAGAGAATAAAACTACAAAGAATCATCAGTTGAAGAGTGTCAAGAACACTACTAATTTTTGCAGAAAAGGATCATCTCTTGAAGAGGCTAACTGAATACAGATTCTTTTCAACCAAGAAAATATGAGGATGAAATTGCACACTTAGGCTAAGAATATGAAGTTTTAAAGACCTTGAGAAATATGGTGGCTGAATAGAGTTTGGAATATTGAATTAGATCACGTTGACAACAACGTACTTCACTACTGAAGCTTTACAAGAAAGGATGAGATCTCCTCCTTCAATGTACCTGCAAATCAAAACTCTCCACCACGTATTTGAGACAATCTTCAGTGAGAGTAATCCCTCCTTCTTCTTGAAGCTAAAATAATTCACTCTCTTTCTCTCATGTCCCTCTCTCCCTTACAAAAACATCTCTTCTTTCTTTTAGAAGTGGAGTGCATATAAACATGGCAATATATCTTCAAAGAGGTTTTGATTTTCTATTGTTAACCATCGAATTAATGGTTCTCTATATTAATCCCTAGCATCATAAGTGTTCTTGGGTTTCTATTCATTAGGATAGGGGTGTTGTTTCACATACAATGAATGAAAACCCATTTGAAAACTTTATAATATAATTTTTAGCCCCGACGGCTAACTAACTAGGCGGAGGTCCATACTTCAGCATGTGATCAGTGCTTTCAACTGGCAGTTACGGCTTGAGCCCAACAGTCACGAATTTATCGCGACGGTTCGGCTATACTTGGCGGTCATGACTACACTTGTCACATGTCACAACCTTCGACGCGACATATCTCACGGTCACAACAACTGGTAGTCAATAGTTACTGTGCGGTAACACTGTTCACATGATTGCAGGTTTCCGATGGTTTGTTGTTTGTCTTACAAACTTAAAACCCCGACGGCTGGAACTTTGACACCACAAGGTTCCTCTACTTGTCTTCAAACTTTAACTTTGTAGTCCTGTCACACGAATGTCTTTTGACGTGGTCTATCCGAAGGTTTCAACACATGGTCACATTTTCCACTACGGTTGCATCTGTTCACATGTTTAAACAAATCCCATACACAGTATATTTTCCATGTGGTTTAATGACTAGCGCTGTGGGTTTTGTAATATATTTTTATAATTTTAAAACACCGAACATTTGTTTAAAAACCCGATATTTCGACCTAAAATTTATTACATAGTTTTTGCGCCATAGGATTATTTATAAACCCGATACATGGTTTGCCTTTTTAGCCTAGGTATATTTGCATTTAACACCATGTATTATAATTAATACCTTAGCGCTAGTCTTTTAACTTAGGACTTTGTTTAGACCTAGGACTTTATATCTAGGTTAAAATTTAGTCCTTTTACCTTAGGATTTCTTTTTCCTTAAGGTTTAAAACTTGGACTTTCTTTTGCCTTAGCCATTTGAAAATTTCGCCTACCTCAACACTTTAGATCTATAGTGTTATATGTTTTTAAGACTTAGGATATTGTTTTTCCTTAAGTCGTTACAACCATGACTTGATGTGTTTTTTTATGTCACAGGTCGACATAATTACGACAGCTTTGGCTTTGGAAAAACAACGATGCTGATGGCGAAGTCTTTGATACTGATGTCGAAGTCATGCCAAACATTTGAAATAGAGTTGATGAATCCTTTGTGCATATCACCATCTTGGTCGAAACATTTTCATCTCCATCTATTTTATTACATAATCGATAATTACTTATTTCAAAATGACCATCTTGGTCATTTTGTAATTTTGATACAAATTTGAGAATCCAAAATTGGATCAAAGGAGGATGTGAGAGTGATGGAGTAGTGGATGGAAACATCTATTACAGAGATATGACCTTCTTAATTTTGATTTCCAAGCATAGGGAGGGAGATCTTCATGCGACATATGGTTCATTCCTCTTCATGGGAGTATGTCATACCACTATGGAGGACTTATTCATGGATATATGTATCATCTTACTTACAGTACATGGTAAGAACTTTGTTTTTTCATTTATTGATTATCCAACATAGTATTTGCATACTCTTACCATTTCTATACAGTGCGTTGCTCCACAAGAGGGCAAGCTTCTTATTGGCCTCCGTGGTCAATTTTGGGCCAAATTATATGATGGAGACAACTATATTTTGTGTGGCCTTGGGCAAGTGTTTAGTTGTTTTATGTATGCTCAATTGATATACCAAGCCATTGTCTATTCACTAGTAAATGTGATGACATCCACAACTAGCTATTTGTTAAGAAACAACTTGCCATGTTATTTTCGGAAGCAATAGTTAGGAAAAATGCGCTGTGACCACTTGGGAAAATGTTGGTACCTTTCAGAACCATATGAAACCTTCAATATTCCTCTAATTTTGATTCCATATGATGGTGAGTTCCTATTCATCATATATGGGATAGTTTGGGCCAGCATGATTCATAACGTCGGAGAAAAGATCTTTGGAGATCTAGTCTTCTTCTTTCCACTTGAGGGAAACATTATTGCAACCCAAGATCAATAGATACTCTACACTTATCATAAGTGGAGAGGATGACAGCGTGGGGTATGATATTTTTTCTACCATGTTCAGCTATTCAACCCACCTACATTGCAGGAGCCAAAGGTGGAGGAGAATTTTCAAGAGCTTCCATGTTGGGAGGTAACTCGTTTTGTATGGATAATAGGTTGGGGATGGGAGATTCATATGGGGATGGTAGATCCCAATCTATATCAGACCTAATGCCTCAAGAAGGCCTTTAGAAATCCCATTGTTTCCTCCATGGATGTTTTACTTTTACATGATGATAGCTATTTGCTCACGAAAGCTAGCTTGCATAATTCGGAGGGGCAACTTGGAGATGTATTGATGAGACAACATCTTGATCCTTGGAGGATTTTACCATATGAGGATGCTACAGGCAGAGAAGAGGAGGCTCTTTAGTTATATTCTTGCAATTTCTTGAGGACAAGCAACATTTGGTAGGGGAGGACTGCAATATTCCAAAATTAACATGTAGCTAATTAGAATATTGATTTTTTCTTGTTACACTTAGGAGATGAATAAATGGGTAAGGAGGCCAATACATTTCAAAAATAAGAATAAAATACCTTATGATATGAAAATGGGTCATTATAATAGCTGGATTTTTCACCCTCATGTGTGAACATGGGAAAATGCATGTGGACAAGGTCAAGTTTGACAAAGTCAACAACGCTGGAATAGAAGGTGGAGATCATCTATGGAGACAACACAGTGATAGTGGGAGGAAGATTCCTTGGACAAGGAAATCCTAATGAGTGGGACCCAAGATGAGAAGGCTTCCACTTCTATATAAGGAGGGCAAGGAATCATAGCAAGACATGATATAGATTATTTATTTTGTGGTCTGCATGACTATTGTGCTTTCTTTAACTGTTTAGTTGAGATTGCTGTGCTGCTTAGCACACGGTATTCCTGTTTAGGAATTCCTTCTCCTTTCTTGAGAGGCCTCTTGAGGGAAATTGCACTTCGTTTCTCCACATTCAGGCTTGAGGCCAAGCTACCTCTTTTAGCTACAATGTTATTTCTGCAAAGTATAATGTTGTGTTGCATGGTGTTGTAGTGGAGGGTTGATAACACCACTTATGGAGTTTGTTTTTCAGAGGAGGAAGCTTTATTTCCTTTGGAAGATCAGTGAATAATATTCTAGAGCTTATTTCACAACTTGGCACTTGGCCAACATATTTTCTTTCACCTATATCATAGTATCCCTCAGTGACTGTATTATTTCCATGACCATTTGCAGTGAGGGGTTGTAGTGTTTGTTTGGAAGGTGAGATCTTCAGTGTTAGGATCAACCATTCACTTGGAAGATCCATTAGAGGAGGTTTATTCATATTATGCAACATATTAAGCCATATCCATTCAGTTCTTTAGTTGCAGCTACTATTTAATCTTAGGACTACTTTCCGACATTTTTCACTTTTTGCATATTTCAAGAAATCCTTTCCGGATTGTCTTGAAATTGTGTTTGGGGATCTAGATATTCACTCCCAACATTGTATGAGCCGTATATTTTCATATTTGTGTATTAAAACTTCCTAACAGTAGTTATACTAAATAAAACTGCACTGTCATAGCCTTGGGCATCATTTTTGTAGCAGTGGTCTTCATCTTTTATGTACATGTTCCTCGAGGCTTGTTTTTCCTAGCTTGAGTGATTATTTTCTCAAGGATTTGTATACATTTTATGCTATGAGATTAATATGATGGCTATATTGATATTCTTACATTTTATGTGTTGATGTATCATTTCTCTTTCATTATTGTGTTCATATATTGTTGCTTCCCCATTTGGGAATATTACAAAAACCTAGTTCAGTGGATATCCACTCATCTTAGCGAGACCGTGGTTAGCAACTGTAGATTCTTATATCAGCTGTCGGGCCAGAAACATGCCTATTAAAAATGGGCCCTTATTTAAACAACTGGTATTATATCCTCTAGCACAACCTTCCATTTATCATGATATACCTATATGGTTGGAGGGTGAAGATTATAAGGTATCTAACACTACCTCCATTTGTACCATAGTGTTGTTCTTAGAGGGGGATGGCTTGATGAATACAAATTCAACAACCATGTCATTCAAAACCAGTCCCCCACTAATAGTCCGATTGAAAAAATAGTCAAAGAGTCTGAAAGCAAACATTGGATGGAATTACACTCGGTCAATTCAACCTCTAAAACCACCAAAGTTGTAGAGTTTGGCCCATCTGGATCTCTGAAAATCAACTGAAACCTCTCAGATGAAGAAGAAAAGCAGCTATGCCAGCTTATAAAAGAAAACCTTGATGCATTTTATTGGGATTACAAGGACATGAAAGGGGTGCATCCTTTAGTATGCAAACATCGTATTTACATTAAGGAAGGATGCAAGCCTGTGCGACAACCCTGACAAGATGTTAATTATAGGATAATTAGATGGTTGTTACTATTACAACAATTTGACCTAACCATTGTTGATAAAATTGGAAAGGAGAATGTTGTTGATTTTTTTTTTATCTAGGTTAGTTCTATCTGCAGATGAAGAAGGAATGGTTGATGACCAACTGCCATATGAACATCTCTTCACTATATCAGCACTCTCACCATGGTTTTATGACATAGCTAATTACCTAGATGCTGGGAAATTCCCTCCTATTCTCTAATTTAAGGAGAAAAGAAAGATCATAAGAAAAAACGCCCATTTCACATGGATTGGGGGAAATCTCTTTAAGCTAGGCCCTGACCTATTCTTAGTGTTGGGCCCCCGTTTTTTCTTATTTATTCAAAGTTTCTCTCATGTTTTCGATGGATAAATGATTATTTTCGAAGAGTATTTGTTACTTCTTTCTTTTTATAGGATCAAAATATCATTAATAAAAGTTTAATAAAGGTGATGCAACCATAACTGCAATTTACAAAGAATCTGTGGACTTCTGGGTTAGGAACCACATAAACCCCTTTACACACAATGTATTTAAATATATCAGAGTTGGTTTAACATACATACATGTGCAATCAAATAGAGATCACCTTAAACAAATCACACTTGCCTATATCACTTTACATTTACGTGGAAGCGGAGCTCTCGGGGTCCCACAATATGTCTGCCAATGAAAAGTCTTCACATTTTTGCAAGTTTACCAAACAACCTTGAAAGAAACCTTGTGATTCCACTGATGCGAAGTTGTGACACAATCCCTACCCTCGATCTTCGCCGGATCCAGCTGTCCTCATTTCATCGCAAAAAACTTGCCTGCAACTTTAAGGCTATACTGATAAGAGTTAACCCTTAAGACATGAGATGTGCACTCATGCATTGTGCTGACACATGGCCTTCTGTCATCAAATCACACATTTCAAACCTTATTGCTTCGTGTCGTGAACAACTTACCTTGCGAACTCTTTAACGATATCCGCTATAATTTGCGAAGTGCGCTATTGCAAAAAACCTACACATGGCTCCCTCTCGTCACATCGCATCCTCCTGTTTTTACTGAGTAGCATCGCAAGTTATCTTGTTTACCTTGCAAAATACTTAACTATTAAATACTTCAATCGTCGATGCAAAATTGCACCCTGCCGACACATGTCCATTTCGCACTTCCACAACTCACCCTAAATGTTCATCTCTTATGTTTGGATCTATGATTTAATTGCATTCGTCTGCTCAACCTTCTCGGTTCTTCTTTGCCTCTTTTGCCGCTCTAATATCCACCGTCAATCCTTAAACCTTTTACTTTGCAATTTCAATCCTCACCGTTGATTCCTCCTTGGGAATTATTTTTAAGTATTCTGTTCTTTGTTTGATTTCTCTTCTTTCAGATGTCGCTGCTCTGCAATACGACTTATTCCACTCTACTCCTTCTGTCTTGTTTAACACTATCTCTCTTGAAATTTATTTAGCCTATGGATGGGTGGATCCCTCCTGATCTTGTTCTTCGTCTCTCAGTCCTCGGTCTCTACCATAGCTTTACCTGTGCGAAGTTCACAGGAACTTCATTCTATCACTCAATCTGTCTACGCATTTACATAAAGAACACATATATATAATAACACATAAATTAAATACTTGATTTCGACATGGAAATGAAACAAATAAGTTAAAACAGAGAGCCCGATCAAAATCCAAAACACTTGGAATTAATTTATAAATGAAAATACACAGAACCAAGCCCTGGGATGGATGGTTTTTACATTTATTCCTACTCTCTGTTCAACCCTCTCTCGCACCTATTTCCCTCTAATTCTCTCCTTCTCTCTATGGATGGCAGAACCTCACAATGGTGGATTTGGTTCAGTTTTATGCCTTTCCTAAAATCCCCATATGGTCGAGAAACTGTCATTCAGTTTCAGAACAATTTATTCAACTAAATACTTAACTAATCCTAATTTCACTATTCTTTTAACCTACAAATTACAATGGCTATGTTAGCCCAAATAAAATTTAAACCAAATAATTTAAAAATAAAGTCTTCAAATTATTAGGACTGCTAGTCCTCTTCCCAAGCCACAACATGTGACCAGCTTGTCACATTGCTGACTCTACCTTAATGCTCGTACATCAAACTACCGAGGTAAAAAAATTCATGACCTCCTAGTCATGTGTCTTCAATGCTTGAATCTTCCAGGATCCCAAACTCTATTTGTATGCTATCCATAAGCTGCATTGTCTTCACCATTATTTAGCTAAAATATTCCAAGCTTCCATACTTTGTACTATAGTGCTCCACTGCTTCCACCTTCATTGCTCTCCACTTTCCAAACAATTCCACAGTGGATTGCTTTCTTCATTTTGTTGTAACTCTTCTTAGGTATTTGCATTGACTCCCATAGTTCATCTATGGTTTCTTGCAATTTAATATTCTACTGTAATCTAATATTATTTCCAGTCCTCTGCCAACACATTCTACTACACTCTGTCCCAATTATTGATGCAAATATTACTCCAGACATTGTTTCCACCCAAACTTCCTGAATATCTCTAAAGACATCTCCCTCTGCAACATACCTCTTTTTTTCCTTGTTTGAAAATTTATTGTCAAAAGATAAATTGCCTTCTAATTCTTTGACTGCAGTAATATATTTATTCACTCTTTCCTGTATACGAGTTAACAAAATTAAGTTTTGTAAACTAGTATCTATCTCTGTTTCAACTACAGTTTGAACCAGTTCCATCTTATTGTCTACAATCTCTTTCTCTTATTTAAATTCTTTCAAAAATCAAATAAACCATTCACTAATTACTTGATTCCCTTAAAGTACCTCTTTAGTATGTTGTATTATAGTTTCAACGTAACTCTTTTCCTCTTCCTTGACAACACTCCATTGTTGTCATTTTTATTTTTGACTAGTCCTAATAGTCAATTCAGTCTTTTCCACTTCTAGGACTGACTTTCCTTAAGCTTGAGACATAACTTCCTCACTTTCATATTTATAGCTTTCTTCTTCCTTGTTACTAAGAAAACCTCTTTGTGACACTACTTCTTCATATTTAACCATAATAAAATTCCGATTCTTTATTTCTATGATAGTCCCAAATTTCCATCCAACAATATTCCTTTGGCTATTTAGGCAAGCAAATTCCACTTTGTCCTCATAAAGAACAAGTTTTATCTCATGAGGCATTACTACTTCATCTCCATTAAAGTTACTCCCTTCATTAAATAAGGAACTTATGAATTCCTTCTGCTGCAATAACTAAATATGGTCTTCATTAGAAAGACACTCTTCATCATACCTTGCTTTGACAATTTTCTTCTTCATTATGATTTTCCAGATAAACTTAAGCTTTACTTGAGACAATTACAAGAGATGGAATGTCTTATAAATAAATTTCAAACACACTCAAATTGTCAGCATTAAACTCACAAGACTGAGTGGTCTTATTTGATGAATCAGTCACCAAATATTTCTCTAGTTTTTCTGAGTCTCTTTCAGGACTCAGAGAGTCTTCACTAGTCTTCTTTTCAGCTTTGTCAAGCATAACATATGAATGCTTGATACCATCTTGGACATCATCATAAGCCAAGTCCTTCTTGTTTTTAGATTTCATAGTAGGCTGGAAATCATTTCCTTCACTTAGTTATGCATGTGCATGTATATGAGACTCGACCGTCTCATTTTCTTCTTGAACATAATCCAAATTCTGTCCTCCCGCTTCATACTTTATGAAGAGAAAATTGTATTTATTTACCAATTTCACCTTAAAACATACAATAATAATTTATTTCAAAACCATAAGGATCCATAGCCTCTCTTGTTGTCTCAAACATCAGAACTTTCCGTTGATTCCCATCCTTCAAAGGACCCATGAAACCATAAGCTGGTATCATGTCTTCATCTTCATTACTACTATCACCAAGAATTGACCCTTGCTCCGGTCCACATAAGTAAACCTCTTCCTTAGCACACATCCTATGTTGTAACTTAGCTCCTCTGTGTTCTTATTCTAGCTGAATTCTTATGTCAGATCTCAGCCTGCTTTGTAACTGACTCCACTTGACTCTTTTCTTCTGCAGAACCCAATCATACCTTTGGTGTTCCATACTCCCTTGTATGAATTCTCTCAACACTTCTAGCTACACTTTTATCTCAGCTAATTCTCTATCAAGTTTATCCTTACTGGATCTTTCATAATATCCCTTATAACCTTTACTATGACCATTGGTAGCCATAGTAATTTTTCCTTTATGAACTCCTCTTTGTTCATCATGGACTACAAACAATCCATATCTACAATTTGACTCCATCAACCTGTCTATAGATACCACACCAAGCTTTTCCATGCTTAGTATTCTACTAACATCTTTGCTGACTCCTCTCTCCTGATTGTGACTCCTCTTTAAACCTTTCAGATAACCATCAGTGGTCATCTCTTCTTCTTCCCTCTATGGAATCATCCTAATCCACTTTGTGAGCTGCAACAAACCTCCTTTATCTTTGAAACAAGTGTATTAATTTTCTATAGTCCTAAGTCATCTCTTGGTGACTCTTCTTCTTTTTGACTCTTCAAATTCTGTAACCACATGCTCCAAAAACATGTTATGATCACTGCATATTCATGCTGACCTACATCTTCCATGACAATTCCTAATTGTTGTCCTTCATCCTCCATACTTGCAATTTATTCAGTAGACCTCCTGTTAGTATTATTATCATTTTCTTCAAAACTTATAATCCGTGTTCCAGTTCATATGCAAGAACTTTCTTTTCATACTCTGCTGCTCTGAGTAATGCTTCTTCTTCTTGAGATTCAACCTATGCTCCCTCTTCATATGCAGCCCATGCCATTTCAATTTCTTCCTCAAAATCCATCCACACCTATGGTCTTCATTACTCCTTCGTAGCAACTCCATCAATAGATCAAGATGGGTTCTCATCTCAACTATTTCTCTCTTATATTTTTCATCAATCATCCGCTTCCATATGCCATTTGTCTTGGCATCTTCCTTCTTCACTTTGTGGTTGCCTCCTGAACCTCTGCTACGAATTTAAATAGTCATCCTCTTGAGTTCTTTCACCCTTTATGAGCTGCACTAGCCCCTTTAGTAACATTTCCTCCTTCTACAACTTACGTCACCGAAATTCCTCTGTGCTTGGTCTTTTGGCAAGTACTGGTCCTCAATATAGAACCCTCCTTGAGCACTCCTCTATGGTCCTTCTAGGCTCACCTCACAACTCATCTACACTTGAGAACACTACTGTCCTCTTATATTTCAACCTCAACTGAAATATTAGGTTCTGATCACTCTTCTTTTTCCTCCTAGAAATCCTTGCTAGCTTCCTTCATCACTGCCCTTAAAGGCTGTAATATTCTTGCTGATATGTTTTCACTCCTACTTCTACCTCTATTAAACTCTTATGCTACTTTTCTGAGTGTGAGAATTTACTTTTCAGTCCTATAATCCAAAATAAAAATGAAACCAAACATTCTTACCTTATTTTCTGTGCTACTACTTCATCGATGCTGCTGTAGCTCTCATGATTTGTCATAAGCCTTCAATCCACAGTCCTACCTCTTAAGGTTCACTCGATTAGAATCAATGAGCAATATTTATCAACTTTAATTAGTTCAAATTCCTTCACACCGCCTCTTAGATCTTGCTGCTCTGATACCAATTGATGCAACCATAACTGCAATTTACAAAGAATCTGTGGACTTGTGGGTTAGGACCCACATAAAACCCTTTATACACAGTGGATTTAAATATATCAGAGTTGGTTTAACATACATACATGTGAAATCAAACAACGGTCACCTTAAAAAAATCACACTTGCCCATATAACTTTACATTTACGCGGAACCGGAGCTCTCGGGGTCCCACAATATGTCAGCCAACCATAACTCTTCGCATTTTCGCAAGTTTACCAAACAACCTTGAAAAAAACATTGTGATTCCACCGATGCAAAGTTGTGACACAATCCCTACCATCGATCTATACTAGATCCAACGGTCCTCATTTCATTGCAAAACACTTGCATGTAACTTTAACGCTATACCGATAAGATTTAACCTTTAAAAAATGCAATGTGTGCTCCTGCATTGGGCCGACACGTGGCCTTCCCACATTGCATCGTACATTTGAAACCTTAATGCTTCGCATCGCGAACAACTTACCTTGCGAACTCTTTAACGATATCTGGTATAATTAGCAAAGTGTGCTATTGCACAAAACAACACGTGGATCCCTCTCGTCACATCACATCCTCCCAGTTTTATCACGTCGCATTGCAAGTTATCTTGTTTACCTTGCGAAATCCTTAACTCTTAAATACTTCAATCACTGATGCGAAATTGCGCCATGCCAACATGTGTCCATTTATCACTTCCACAACTCACCCTAACCGTTCATCTCTTGTCTTCGGATCTATGATTTAATCACACCCGTCCATTCAACCTTCTCGGTTCTTCTTCGCCTCTTTTGCCTCTCTAACCTCTACCGTGAATCCTTAAACCTTTGACTCTGTGATTTTAATCTTCATCACCGATTCCTCCTTAGGAATTCTTCTATGTATTCTCTTCTTTGTTTGATTGCTCTTCTTTCAGATGCCGTTGCTATGAAATACGACTTATTCCACACTAATCCTTATGTCTTATTTAACGCTATCACTCCTGAGTTTTATTCATCTTATAGATGCGTGGATCTCTCTTGAGCTTGTTCTTCGTCTCTCAGCCCTCGGTCTCTGCCACAACTTTTCTTGTGCGAAGTTCACAGGAACTTCATTCTCTCACTCAATCTGTCTATGCATTAAAATAAATAACACACATATATAATAACACATAAATGTAATACTTGGTTTCGATAGGGAAATAAAACAAACAAGTTAAAACAGAGAGCCCAAAACACTCGGAATTAATTTATAAATGTAAATACATAGAACCAAGCCCTGGGATGGTTGGTTTTTACATTTATTCCTACTCTATGTTCAACCCTCTCTCACACCTATTTCCCTCTCGTTCTCTACTTCTCTCTATGGATGGCAGAACCCCACAATGGTGGATTTGGTTGGGTTTTATGCCTTTCCAAAAATCCCCATATGGTTGAGAAACTATCATTCATTTTCAGAATAGTTTATTCAAATAATACTTAACTAATCCTAATTTCACTATTCTTTTAACCTACATATTACAATGTCTATGTTAGTCCAAATGAAATTTAAACCAAATACTTTAAAAATAAAGTATTCAAATTATTAGGACTGCTAGTCCTCTTCCCAAGCCACAACATGTGACTAGCTTGTCACATTGCTGACTCTACCTTAATGCTCCTACATCAAAATAATTTTCTATTGCAGGATTAAAACTGGTTCGATTATGATGTGGGACCTACCTGCACCAGAGGATAAATGAATTCCTGAACCACTTATCTGCCAACACCTTGCAAATGGATTCTTGCACCACTTTATGGTTGTCTGCACTTCGAAGGATTCCTAGACTACATTCATGTTACTGGACTAGAATCAAGAAATGAATTATGCTATGCCACTCCAATATGATTTTCCAGAATTAGAACAAGTTAGAAGTATGTTTTCTTCCAAGTATAAAAGGAAATTGGCCGTTGAATCATCAAATCAACGAAGTCTTCCTTGGATGACATCCCAAATTCAATGCAGGAAGCAACAAGGGTGCTCCCAGGATAGTTGAAATTTGGCACCATGGACCATAACGGTGGTAGCGAGAAAAAAATGATAGATAGTACCCTTCCAATGTTCTTCTGGGAAACAACAGGAAACATATGTAGAACAAAGCCTAGCTCTAATTACCAAAAGGAAAACTGTATCCATTGATATCGTCAGTTGACATGAGAGTTGAAAATGCAAATGCGACTACTAGAGAATTCTTCCTCCCGGGAGGACTAGATCCCACCAAAGTTAAAGGATTATGAGATAAATCATATGCAGGATTGCGCTAAGAATCGAATCAGAGTTGGTTGTCTATTATGTAATGTTACTTCTTGTGTGGCTGCAAGATTGGAATTTTTCCCTCTAGACCCACCAAGATATAAGCTATGTATATGTGGGGGTAAATTGTACATGAAAAATGTTCAGTTGTGTGGAACGAGAACTTGAAGGACCTTGCAGATGTAGACATTAATCTATTATGCTACAAAGACTGGATTGCGGTTTTTGAAGCACTAAACCATGTGCGTCAATCATATTTTTTTCATACAAATACTTTGACAAATACATGTATTTACCCTAATATATTACTATAGAAATCATAGCTCTATGTCAAGCACAAGAATCCATGCGTTCGAGCTGAGGTTCATACCATCTTCCTGAAGCACGTAAGGCTACTCGAAAACTCTCCTTACTGCGATCTGCGTATGGGGAAATGACAAGGATTATCCAAGAAGGCCACACAGTCACGATCCAAATCACACCTTCCAGCTACTCTAGGAAAAGAGGAACGATTCACCAGAATCGTTCCCTCTTTCGACATTTAGTTGAAAATTAATTTTATTCTTGGAAAATTGTTAGAACCGGAAATCTCCCATCCTGTATTTTTAATTGGTTGATTAAAATCCCAATTTGTAATTTGGTGTGTATATATAAATTTCTAGGAGAAAATAATTAATTAACTAGACAACAAGAGGAGGAAATCAATCAAGGGAGCCAAAGACAGTGCGCATGAAAGGAATGTGCAAAAGGGAAGATGAGTTGTCCCAATGTAGCCTCATGCAGTTCATAACTAGCGGATCGCTCCTATTGTCTTGTTGGAGTTGAGTGTTTTCCTCATGATGTAAAGAATACGTTTTCAGGAATTAATTAAAGTATTTTTAGCCACTCTCTGTCCATTTATTTATTGCATCTCATGATATTGACTATTGTGTGAACCAAGTTACACATAGAGGGTGTGAGCTGGCTGGGTTGGACACCAGACCAGCTCAACACTGCTCCACAATTCTTAAATTAATTAAGCATTTAGGTTATTTATTTATTGTGTCAATTTATCTACAGTCTCTTTCCTTCTTTAATTTTCATTTGATATGTTGCAGTGTTTTCTTGCCAGCCTTAAAACTAGTTTGATTTGCTGCATTAAGAAAGTGTTCATGCACTTCGAAATATTCATGTATATGGAATAATTTTGCGTCCCTTCAGAGCTGTAACATGTATTGATCTAGACCCATCTAATTAATGATCTAAAACCTGATATTGACTTGAGTGTTTATGGTCTTGAGAGCCGACATTTATAAAAGGGAATTACTCTATGCTTGAAATCGATAATGTTTATTTTTCATTGTAATTACCCTTAAGCTTCTGGACAATTTTATAAGATTAATCTATGGGGACAAGGAAGGAAAGAGATTCATATTAAGTCAATTTATTTATAAGTTATTTACATAGTAAATTTACTTGTTATATTGCTGATGCTTTCAGATTAATTTCACACAACAATAGTACAAGTAGAATGGTTTCAAATTTATTTTGAATTTATTCCAACATTTACAGTCTTTCGATATTGTGTCGACACTGCTTGGTTTCCAGTTCTATTTCCCTTCTGTTTTCTTGCACTTAGAATTTCCTTTCGCATTGGTAGTATAGGATTTCCTTTTATTTCCTGTATGATTTAATTGTTTGGATTGGTTTTTTTAGAATTCTCTTTTAGTGTAGGATTTCATTTATTTATGAGATTAATACGCAAGTTAGACTAGAGTTTCATTTGCAAGTTGTTGGGGGCTTTCTCTGGCATTTCTGGTGTTGCGTCTCAAAGTTCCCAAACTATCCAGATTGAAAAATTAAATGTTCTTACATTTATAGACCCTATACTGAAACCAAAATTTTGGCGTCGTTTCCGGTGAGACGCTTAGGGCAATGACCTTGGTGATGTGCCTTTTTTTTTTTAAATTTTCACCTAGTTCTCTTGCAAATTTATGTTCTTTGAATTTATTTCTTTCCTGCATCGTTGATTTAAGGTTTCTCATTTTATTTAATGTTCTAAGAATCCCCGACCCTACCCACATATATACACACTATTCATGTGCTAAAAAATTTAGGAGTGGGCTTGATAAAAATAGAAAAATGATATTTTGGGGAATCATTCAATGCGGAGTTCTTATGCTGCTATAGAGACATAAAACTCAGCCAATGAGGAGTTAACAAGTGTAGAATTTAACATTTTATTTAAACATAAAAATGTTATTATTAAATCTCTGATTTCAAAATTGGATGATTTGCAGGAAGAGTGGGAGCAGGATGAAAACCCACCGCTTACCTTTTGCGTCAACTGTAGAAAGAAACACTTCCTTGGAAAGTGTCCACTTAGTAACCTGAAAGTTTTCAAAATTTGCGAAGAGGATAATCTAACAGAACGTTTCCCGTCACTACCAATATTATTGCAGACACTCAGGGAATCAAGTAAGGAATCGAATCGACTAATAGGTATAACTCAAAACTCATTATCATTTGATACTTGGAATAATGCTTATTTTCCTGAGTAGGTTTCCCAACATGTTTATAATCCTGCAGTTTCATGCTTTTTTTTTAATCCTCCTCCAATTGAATATCCTACTTCATGGCCGCAGTGGCCCTCTCCTTGTTCTTCATCCTCGACCCAGAAATATCCATGGCCTCAAGAATCGTTTGGATACTTATCTCTAGGGAAATATCCCATGCAAATTCAATCATATGAGCACCAAGAACAACCAAAATTTATTTCCAACACATCATTAAGTTATCCTCCTCCATGGTCCTAGCCGCATGTGCAACCTTACCCTAACCTTAATCCATACCCTACCCCTTATTATAATCCTTACCCTACTTCTTATCCTTACCCATACCCTAGCTCTCATTCAAACCCTTATCCATACCCTAATCCATATCCTATACCTAATTTTTGGGTGCTAGTTTTGCACACTTTTCCTACATTTTCTTTCCCTATTTTTCCTCATAACTATAACCAATGGGATTATCTTTGCCTCTTTTTCCTACCTTTCTATCCTAACTTGTGTTTTTTCACCTTATCTTCATTAATCTTCCATTTCATCAATTATTATGATATATCGTGCCATTTTATGACTAATTAAGGATGAAAGTTTGGAGAAGATATATGGTCTTTGTGTTGTCTTTCCAGATGTCATTTGTAGCACCAAAGATCCTGAGCATGAGGTACACAGGAGCAGTTAAGGGTGTGCTATTACAGCGAGTGATGTTGTTACACCTTGCTGTTACAGACCCACCGACAAACTGCTGTTACACTCTGCTGTTACAGACCCGCTAGTGAACTGCTGATATAGTTGCATTGTTGACTAGATCTCACCAAAACTTGTTGCTGACCTATCCTTTAGCTGTTTCACTATAGCTAGGGTTTTATGGCGATAGCTGTAGAAGCTATTTAGTATTATATTTTTTGATAACAACCTATGGGCGATTTCAATTGTAATCTATAATTTTCTAGTCAGAATTTTATTAAGGAGTGATTATAACTATATGTATTCTATTTCGATCAGCATGGGAATCATAAGATTCTCATGACTCATCTATCCCTTGATTTTCTGAGATGTAACCACTATATAGTTCTCGGCCCTAGAGGTTGAAAGGTTGGTGGAGAACAACATTATTTTGGCTCTGTAATTGTGCTTAGATTAATACAGATTATCCTGTTATTTCTATTACATGCGTTATTCAGTGTAGTTTCCGTTAAAGTTCTTTTCTCCACTTGCACCCTGCTAGGGAGGTAGGGCCCTCCTTCTTAGCAGGGATTGCAGTGATTAAGGTAGTTATGTATATGTGTTTTTATTTCAGTTTATGTATCAGTAGAGGTGCTGTTGCTGCTGTTTCAATTGTGAATATATCCGCTTCAATTTCAATTCTTTGTATGCTGTTAAACATATGATATTAGAGACACCAGTTGGATACTTGTTGTGTAGCATGCTAGAACAGATTACTTGAAGTGTGATTCCAGTCTTGTAGATTATTTTATTTCTGCATGAGTGATTTACTTCCAGCATTTACTTCAACAACGATTTATTTTAATTGAATTACTTCTGGTTGAGTGTATCGGCATAGATAATGCAACTATCACTGGAATAAAGATACATCCCTGGATTGATAATTTATGTGTACTGTTTAGTAATTCAATAGTGATTAATACAACCCAAAATTTTTACACCGTTGGCGGGTATGGAAGTGACGATCCAATCTATCAGATTTGTTTCTTAAAAGTGCAATTTCCGTGTGTTTTTAGAGTGTCTCCAACAACACAATTTCCAGGTGGTAAGACGAGAGGTAAAAACCTGCGTAGCACCCTAACTAAATTGAGCAGGCTCACCAATGTCTTGCTGGGACACTTAGGAGAGTGAATTTCTGAGCATTTTTTTTCTTAGAGTGTCTCTAGCGACACAGTTGTTGGGCGGTAAGATGAGAGGTAAGAACCTGTGCATCGCTCTAACAAAATTGAGTGGGCTCACCAATGTCTTATTGGAACACTTAGGAGATGAATTTTTGGGTGTTATTTTAGGGTGTCTTCAACTATACAGTCGTTGGGCGGTAAGACGAGAGGTAAGAACCTGCACATCGGTCTAACGAACTTTGGCAGGCTCACTGCTGTAGAAACTGGAGCACTTATAGGATGAATTGATACACATAGGGCCCATGTGTGTCGGTAGGACAACATCAAAATCTACAAACACCCCCCCACACTAATAAATATAGGAAAGACAGGTCATAAGAAGGAAAATAAGAGTGCATATTTGGGAAGAAAGACATTCTTTGGAGATATGATCTCAAGGGCAGAAAAGGAACACTCCATGTTATATAGAGATATTAGGAAGACAAGACCATAGAAAGAAGCTACCATATCAAAGCCTGGACCATCGATGTCTTCCGTGTCTGGACCTCACCATATTTTGAAAAACATATCCACTCCTGATACCAAGACTCCAGATTCAAAAAAATAGTGGAGAATCATTGATCCGGATCTGAGAATTGAAGGACACGAAGGGGCTAGTGGGGAGCATCAGGGACCTGAGGAACAACATTCAGTTGATCATCAATTAGACACTGGTAGTGTTGTTAAAAAATTGGCCCTAGAGTAACCTGATCCTTTTATTTTTCAATCTCTAGTACACTCCGATGTTAGTTCATCCCATCAGGAAGAATCAGCCATGGGGGTCGAGAATGTCAAGACAGATAGCTCTGTTACTTTTGAATTAAAAATAGTAGTAACACGGGATGAGGCTCCTATGAAGAATATTTCTTTATCATCCCTACCATTCTTTCAAGGGATGGTCGTTGAAGACCCTGATACCTTTCTGTTCGATTTCAACGTGCTATGTAGAGGTTATGACTACACTTCAGATGTCGAAAAGCTAAAATTATTCCCTGTTACTCTGAAAGGAGCAGCATTAAGATGGTCCATGAGACTGGGTGTTGGTACGATTTAAACCTAGAATGACATGAGAGAGGCCTTCCTCTTTAAATATCAGGATTATTATGGAACCAGGGATTTGAAGGACAAGATTTTCAGAATTGCACAAAAGGAGGAGGAAAGCATGGAAGACTATATGGAGCGATTTCACTAGAATATACAAAGGTCTAAGTGATCCAGGTGGATATTGGTGGCCACCCACCTATTCCACTTGGGCCCCCACCATTGTCTCTTTCAGTTTTTCAGTTTCGACATAACTTACTATTTTTAGCAGTTTTTCGGGTCCTGAACTTCTGGAGCCGTTTTGAGGCCCTAAACGACGTTTTTTGGGCATCACGCCTCCAACAAATATCATTCCATTCTAGAATGATATTCATGGCGAAAGTTGTATTCCTTGGATAGAGCTTTCTAATGATGTATCATGTGCATCAAACGGAGATAGTATGCCAAAGTTACGTCCCTGGGAAGTTGAAACACCAATTTACCCAAACGGGGCCCATAGTTTTGGCGCTTCATCTCCTAGGGTTAGGTTTTTGGGATGTCGAGGGTTCTCCATTGTTTCTCAATAATAAATAGGCCCTCGAGCCTCATTGTAACTCAGTTCGGAGGCCTGTAGCCGCCACATCTCTTCTCAGAGATAGCTACCAGCGCCCTAGCTAGTTTTATTTCCATTCTGTCTGTAAGCAAATTTCAGTTCTTTGATATTAATGAAATGAAGTGTTATTTCCGCTTCATCTCTGTATTTATGGTTATATGTTTATTCTGTCGCGTTCCTGCATAAATTTGGATCAGTGGTATCAGAGCGGTCTGCTTTTTCTCGATCCTTCTTTGCATGTCCCCAACGAGGTCGGGGTATAAGGAGCTAGGGCTTGATCTGCTGGAACCTTTGCAAGATCAGCCTCGCAAACATCGACGGATGCCCATGGGGGATGAAAAGAAAGATGAGGGAGTAGGATATCCTATCAAAATATTGCTTGAGGAGGCCCTTGAAAAACAAAGGAACGCGATGATGGATAACTTTGCTAAGATCCTTCAACGACTGCCCACCGACGACAAATCTGCATCCAACAGCCACTCTGGAGGTGCGAATCCTTTTAAGGTACAAGTAAATTTTAACATTCCCATATTTGAGGGTTAAATAGACGTAGATGCCGTAGATAGATGGTTGAATATATTAGAAGGATATTTCTCTATTCATGAATTTTCAGACCGGGAGAAGATTATTTTTGTACTCCTCAAAGCTACCCCCCATGTTAAGGACTGGTGGGAAACCTACTGTGAGAACAAGGACCAGACAGAACCCTCTCTATTCTCGGACGTACCAACTTGGAATTATTTTCGAGATGCCGTCAAGGAACAGTACTATCCCGTGGGGAGCTATGAGGACAAGTACATACAATGGACCATGCTGCAACAACAAAGGGATCAAGATGTGCATGAGCTGACGAATCTGTTCCATACCCTGCGCACAAAGTTGGGTATCAAAGATTCAGAGAAATATTTGGTGCTAAAGTATCGCAGCTGTCTGCACAGATACATTCAGGAGGAAATGGAGTTCCTTGACATCTCCTCGCTTGGTATGGCATACCGGTATGCTGCCAAGATTGAGCAGAAATTAAAACAGAAGAAGCGAGACTTTGGATCTGCGAATCAAAAGCAAGGGAAAGGTGCTTCCAAACCGCAGAACAAAGGACAGAGCCAAGGCATGGCGGCTAAAGAAAACCTGGAAAAGCCACAAGGAAAGAACAGCACTGCAAAGCCAAAGAAGGACATGGGAAAGTGGTGTGAGTTCCATAAGAGCTCCACTCACAACACAAGTGAGTGTCGGGCGAAGCAGTCGCTAGTGGCTGAGATGAGGGCTTCTGAGTCAGATGCATGCTCCGACTCCGAATCAGAACCTGGAAAGGGGAATGATAAAAGGAAACATATTATTGATGTGGAGCCCAATACCACTGTTTCCACTACAAAGATCCAGAAAGAGGAACTGGAAGATCCAGAGGAGGAGGAACGTCTCTTCCACTCCCAGATGTGGGTAAAAGGCTCCCCTGTACAGTTCATTTTCGATAATGGGAGCCAAAAGAACCTCATTTTAGTAGACGCCGTGAAGAGGTTGGGCTTGCTGACCACAAATCACCCACATCCATACACCATCGGGTGGCTTCACCAAGGACGAGATCTCCGTGTCAGCCAGCAGTGCCGCATTCCCTATAGCATCAAGCCCTTCACAGATGAGGTATTATGTGATGTTTCTCCTATTGATGTTTCTGATGTATTATTAGGAAAATCATACTTGTGGAAGCGTCATGCTGTGTATGAGTCTCGACCTCGTGCTGTTATTGTTACTTTGGGAAATAAGTTGTACAGGATACCATACGTACCACCTCCTACAGCTATCTCTTTGGTTACTGCAAAACAATGCAGTAAGCTCATTTCCCAAACCAGGAAATTCATTTTCCTTATGATCCGCCCCGAAGGCAAGAAGAAGACTATGGCCACGACCTCCAGACAGGGCTCCTCTTCACAACAACAACAAATGGATAAGGTTGTGGAGGAGTACGGGGACATTTTCACCTCATCCACAGGGGTTCCTCTGCACTGTCAGGTCAAGCACATGATTGATCTGTCCCCAGGTGCACCGCTACCAAATGAACCGATCTATTGGCGCTCTATTCTGGAGAATGATGAAATCAAGAGGCAGATTGAGGAGCTGTTGCAGAAAGGTCACATCAGACCAAGTTCATCACCCTGTGGGAGCCCGATCGTGTTGGTACAGAAGAAGGATGGGACGTGGAGACTCTGTATTGACTATCGGACGCTGAACAAGATCACTGTCCGAAATAGGTACCCAATCCCACGGATTGATGACCTTCTGGACCAACTCAAAGGTGCAAAATATTTCAGCAAGATTGACCTGAAGTTTGGGTATCATCAGGTACCAATTGAACCCTCTGATGTGTGGAATACTACCTTCAAAGCCAAGGAAGGCCTTTTTGAATGGCTAGTCATGCTTTTCGGGTTGACGAATGCTCCCGCAACCTTCATGAGGATGATGGATGAAATCTTGTGGCCATTCACTAACTCATTTGTAGTGGTGTACTTGGATGACATTCTGATCTTCAGCAAGACTTGGGAAGAGCACCTTCACCACATCCGACAAGTCCTCCAAACACTGCGGCAACACAAGTTGTGTGCCAATTTTGAGAAGTGCACGTTTGGCATGACCCAGGTTCAATATTTGGGATACATTATTGATGAAAGGGGGGTGCATGTGGATCTAGCCAAGATCCAAGTCATTCGGGATTGGCCAGCCCCAACCACTATAACAGAGCTTTGCAGCTTTCTGGGTCTTGCTAATTTCTACCGTAGATTTATGTTGGGATTCTCTCATATCACTTGGCCCTTGAGTTAAGTCACCAAGGGAGGAGCGAGAGAAAAATTCTTTTGGTCAGAACCTCAACAGAAGGCACTCACAGAATTGAAAAATTGCCTCTGTTCTGCCCCAGCGCTCACATTACCAGACTTGCAACGGCCATTTGAGATCGAGACAGATGCCTCTGACTATGCTATCGGGGAAGTTCTTACTCAACAGGGACATCCAGTGGCATATCACAGTGATACATTGTCTGAGACAGTTCGCAAGTATCCCACCTATGACAAAGAAATGTATTCCATTGTGCAAGCATGTCGACAATGGAAGCATTACATTTTGGGGAAGGAAACAATCATCCACACAGACCACCGGCCCCTGCAGTTCATACAGACACAAGGGAAGTTGCAGAATGATCGCCATCAGAAGTGGTCCACATATCTGCAACAGTTTCAATTGAACATCAAGTACAAGAAGGGTAGCACCAATCATGTTGCAGACTGCCTCAGTCGACCACCGATCATGGCGCTCACCACTGTGCTCAACTCTTGTGGGCACGAGACTTATGATTGGCCTCTTCTCTATGAGAGTGACCCAGAATTCGGCCACACTTACAAGGCACTCTTGTGGGGTACGCAAGTTCCAAATTTTCACCTCCAAGATGCACTTTTATGTCACATGGGACACCTTTGTGTTCCTTCAAGCGAGCGTACCAAGATGATATGGGAAGCACACTACAGTCGAGTCGCTGGGCATTTCAGGGTCGAGAAAACAGTAGCAATCCTGCAGAAGTATTTCTATTGGTCGAACCTTCGAAAGGATGTCGAGAAGCACATCAGATCCTGCACTGCTTGTGCCATTGCCAAACCGACCATCAAGAAGCAAGGCCTATATACTCCACTACCTACCCCTAGTCGACCTTGGGAATCCATCTCCATGGATTACATGTCGGGCCTGCCTTCTACTAAGAATGGAAATGACTGTGTTTTCATGGTCGTTGAAAGATTCTCGAAGATGGACATTATGGCGGCTTGTAAGAAGAATATCACAGCAAAAGCCACTGCTAAACTCTTCTTTGAACGAGTGTGGGTGCACTTTGGGATCCCACAGTCTATCATATTAGATCGAGATAGCAGGTTCCTCAGCACATTTTGGTCTAGCCTTTGGTCAATGTTGGACACAAAGCTCACCAAGTCCATAACTTTCCATCCCCAAACAGATGGCCAGACAGAGGTCGTCAACAGAATGATTGTACACATTCTGCGCATGTACAATTCAAAGAATCCACGCACATGGGACGAGAGCCTCCCCTATGTACAACATAGTTATAACAGGGCTCTCCATAGTTCAATTGGCCATAGCCCCTTTCAGGTGTGCTTGGGATTCCAGCCACTATGTCCCATTGACGTAGCCATGCCATTTGCAGTTGCTCTGGCCGATTTAGCTCATGTCCATTCTGAAGTTGACAAAGCAAGTAGCTTCATCGGGTGCATTAAACACATCCGCCAACAGGTTCATGATATATTGGATAGAGCTAATGCGAAGTACAAGCAGCGCCATGATCAACACTCGGTGCCACACAACTTCCAGGTGGGCGACAAAGTATGGCTACATTTGCAGAAGGAGCGCCTCACTGGACCCCACTGCAAGCTTCACTCGCTCCGATACGGGCCGTACACCGTCAACAAGGCTGTAGGGAACAATGCCTTCGAGCTTAGTATTCCTCCATTCCTTGGTCTTCACCCAGTATTCAATGTGGATCGCCTTCGTCCTTACTTCCCACCTCTACTGGACACCTCGGACATTGCAGAACAACTCACACCAACAGAGTTAAACCCAGATTGCATGGAATAGGCCACCACAGATTGTATCATGGACAAGAAAATCAAGAACACTTTCCAACAGAAGATACAACTGTATCGGGTTGTCAAAGCTGGCCAACTCCTGCACCAAGGAAAGTGGTTCACCAGGGACCAAGTTCAGCAGAAATTTCCTCATCTCATGGAGGAAATTAACGCAACGGGGACCATTGCTTCCTAAGGGGGGAGGAATGATCCAGGTGGATATTGGTGGCCACCCACCTATTCCACTTGGGCCCCCACCATTGTCTCTTTCAGTTTTTCAGTTTCGGCATAACTTACTATTTTTAGCAGTTTTTCGGGTCCTGAACTTCTGGAGCTGTTTTGAGGCCATAAACGACGTTTTTTGGGCATCGCGCCTCCAGAAAATATCATTCCCATTCTTCTTTGAAATGATATTTTCTGGTGAAAGTTATAGTCCTTGGATAGAGCTTTCTAATTATGTATCATGTGCATCAAACGGAGATAGTATGCCAAAGTTACGTCCCTGGGAAGTTGAAACACCAATTTACCCAAACGGGGCCCATAGTTTTGGCACTTCATCTCCTAGGGTTAGGTTTTTGGATGTTTAGGGTTCTCCATTGTTTCTAAATAATAAATATGCCCTCAAGCCTCATTGTAACTCAGTTCAGAGGCCTGTAGCCACCACATCTCTTCTCAGAGATAGCTACCAGTGCCCTAGCTAGTTTTATTTCCATTATGTCTGTAAGCAAATTTCAGTTCTTTGATATTAATGAAATGAAGTGTTATTTCCGCTGCATCTCTGTATTTATGGTTATATGTTTATTCTGTTGCGTTTCTGCATAAATCTGGATCACTGGTATCAGAGCAGTCTGCTTTTTCTCGATCCTTATTTGCATGTCCCCAACGAGGTCGGGGTATAAGGAGCTAGGGCTTGATCTGGTGGAACCTTTGCAAGATCAGCCTCGAAAACCTCGACGGACGCCCATGGGGGATGAAAAGAAAGATGAGGGAGTAGAAGATCCTATCAAAATATTGCTTGATGAGGCCCTCGAAAAACAAAGGAACGCGATGATGGATAACTTTGCTCAGATCCTTCAACGGCTGCCCACCGGCGGCGCATCTGCATCCAGCAGCCACTCTGGAGGTGCGACTCCTTTTAAGGTACAAGTAAATTTTGACATTCCAATATTTGAGGGTCAAATATACGCAGATGCCATAGATAGATGGTTGAATCTATTAGAAGGATATTTCTCTGTTCATGACTTTTCAGACCGGGAGAAGATTATTTTTGCACTCCTCAAAGCTACCCCCCATGTTAAGGACTGGTGGGAAACCTACTGTGAGAACAAGGACCAGACATAACCCTCTCTGTTCTCGGCCGTACCAACTTGGAATTCTTTCCGAGACACCATCAAGGAACAATACTATCTCGTGGGGAGCTATGAGGACAAGTACATACAATGGACCACACTGCGACAACAAAGGGATCAAGATGTGCATGAGCTGACAAATTTGTTCCATACCCTGCGCAAAAAGTTGGGTATCAAATATTCAGAGAAAAATTTGGTGCTAAAGTATCACAGCTGTCTGCACATATACATTCAAGAGGAAATGGAGTTCCTCGACATCTCCTCGCTTGGTGCGGCATACCGGTATGCTGCCAAGATTGAGTAGAAATTCAAATAGAAGAAGCGAGACTTTGGATCTGTGAATCAAAATCAAGGGAAAGGTGCTTCCAAACCACAGAACAAAGGGTAGAGCTAAGGCATGGTGGCTAAAGACAACCCGTCAAAGCCACAAGAAAATAACAACACCGCAAAGCCAAAGAAGGACACGAGAAAGTGGTGTGAGTTCCATAAGAGCTCCACTCACAACACAAGTGAGTGTTGGGCGAAGCAGTCGCTAGTGGCTGAGATGAGGGCTTCTGAGTCATATGCATGCTATGACTTCGAATCAGAACCTAAAAAGGGGAATGAAAAAGGGAAACAGATTATTTATGTGGAGACCAATGCCACTGTTGCCACTACAAATATCCAGAAGGAGGAACCGAAATATCCAGAGGAGGAGGAACGTCTCTTCCACTCCCAGATGTGGGTAAAGGGCTCCCCTGTACAGTTCATTGTTGACAATGGGAGGCAAAAGAACCTCATTTTAGAAGACACCGTGAAGCGGTTGGGCTTACCGACCACATCTCACCCACATCCATACACCATCGGGTGGCTTCACCAAGGACGAGATCTCCGCGTCAGCTAGCAGTGCCGCCTTCCCTTTAGCATCAAGCCCTTCACAGATGAGGTATTATGTGATGTTTCTAAATTTGATTTTTCTGATGTATTATTAGGAAAACCCTACTTGTGGAAGCGTCATGCTGTGTATGAGTCTCGACCTCGTGCTGTGATTGTTACTTTGGGAAATAAGTTGTACAGGATACCAGAGGTACCACCTCCTGTGGCTATCTCTTTGGTTACTGCAAAACAATGCAGTAAGCTCATTTTCCAAACCAGGAAATTCTTTTTCCTTATGATCCGCCCCCAGGGCAAGAAGAAGACTATGGCCACGACCTCCAGACAAGGTTCCTCTGCACGACAACAACAAATGGATAAGGTTGTGGAAGAGTACGGGGACATCTTCACCTCACCCACAGGGGTTCCTATGCATTTTCAGGTCAAGCACCTGATTGATCTGACCCCAAGTGCGCCACTACCGAATGGACCGATCTATCGGTGCTCTATTATGGAGAATGATGAAATCAAGAGGCAGATTTAGGAGCTGTTGCAGAAAGGTCACATCAGACCAATTTCATCGCCCTGTGGGAGCCCGATCGTGTTGGTACAGAAAAAGGATGGGATGTGGAGACTCTGTATTGACTATCGGCATTGAACAAGATCACTGTACGGAATAGGTACCCAATCCCATGGATTGATGACCTTCTGGACCAGCTCAAAGGTTCAAAATATTTCAGCAAGATTGACCTGAAGTTTGGGTATCACCAGGTACCAATTGAACCCTCTGATGTGTGGAATATTTCCTTCAAAGCCAATGAAGGCCTTTTTGAATGGCTAGTCATGCCTTTCGGGTTGACGAATGCTCCCGCAACATTCATGAGGATGATGGAAGACATCTTGCGGCCATTCACCAACTCATTTTTAGTGGTGTACTTGGATGACATTCTGATCTTTAGCAAGACTTGGGAAGAGCACCTTCACCACATCCAACAAGTCCTCCAAACACTGCGGCAACACAAGTTGTGTGCCAATTTGGAGAAGTGCACGTTTGGCATGACCCAGGTTCAATATATGGGATACATTATTGATGAAAGGGGGGTGCATATGGATCCAGCCAAGATCCAAGTCATTCGGGATTGGCTAGCCCCAACCACTATAACAGAGCTTCGCAGATTTCTGGGTCTTGCTAATTTCTACCATAGATTCGTGTTGGGATTCTCTCATATCACTTGGCCCTTGAGTCAAGTCACAAAGGGAGGAGAGAGAGAAAAATTATTTTGGTCGGAACCTCAACAGAAGGCATTCACAGAATTGAAAAATCACCTCTGTTCTGCCCCAGTGCTCACATTACCAGACTTGCAACCGCCATTTGAGATTGAGATAGATGCATCTGACTATGCTATTGGGGCAGTTCTTACTCAATAGGGGCATCCAGTGGCATATCAAAGTGAGCCATTTTCTAAGATAGTTCGTAAGTATCCCACCTATGACAAAGAAATGTATTCCATCGTGCAAGCCTGTCGACAATGGAAGCATTACATTTTGGGGAAGGAAACAATCATCCACACAGACCACCGGCCCCTGCAGTTCATACAGACACAAGGGAAGTTGCAGAATGATCGCCATCAGATTTGGTCCACATATCTACAACAATTTCATTTGAAAATCAAGTACAAGAAGGGTAGCACCAATAATGTTGCAGACTGCCTCAGCCGACCACCGATCATGGCGCTCACCACCGTGCTCAACTCTTGTGGGCACGAGACTTTTGATTGCCGCTTCTCTATGAGAGTGACCCAGAATTTGGCCACACTTACAAGGCACTCTTGGAGGGTACGCAAGTTCCAAATTTTCACCTCCAAGATGCACTTTTATGTCACCTGGGACACCTTTCTGTTCCTTCAAGCGAGCGTGCCAAGATGATATGGGAAGCACACTACAGTCGAGTCGCTGGGAATTTCGGGGTCGAGAAAATAGTAGAAATACTACAGAAGTATTTCTATTGGCCGAACCTTCGAAAGGATGTCAAGAAGCACATCAGATCCTGCACTGCTTGTGCCATTGCCAAACCGACCATCAAGAAGCAAGGCTTATATACTCCACTACCTACCCCTAGTCGACCTTGGGAATCCATCTCCATGGATTACATGTCGGGCCTGCCTTCTACTAAGAATGGAAATGACTGTGTTTTCGTGGTCGTTGATAGATTCTCGAAGATGGCCATCATGGCGGCCTGTAAGAAGAATATCACAGCAGAAGCCACTGCTAAACTCTTCTTTGAACGAGTGTGGGTGCACTTTGGGATCCCACAGTCTATCATATCAGATCGAGATAGCAGGTTCCTCGACACATTTTGGTCCAGCCTCTGGTCAATGTTGGACACAAAGCTCACCAAGTCCACAGCTTTCCATCCCCAAACAGATGGCCAGACAGAGGTTGTCAACAGAATGATTGTACACATTCTGCGCATGTACAATTCAAAGCATCCACGCACATGGGACGAGAGCCTCCCCTATGTACAACATAGTTATAACCGGGCTCTCCATAGTTCAATTGGCCATAGCCCCTTTCAAGTGGGCTTGGGATTCTAGCCACTATGTCCCATTGACGTAGCCATGCCATTTGCAGCTGCTCAGGCCGATTCAGCGCACGTCCAGTCTGAAGTTGACAAAGCAAGTAGCTTCATCGAGCGCATTCAACACATCCGCCAACGGGTTCATGATATATTGGACAGAGCCAATGCGAAGTACAAGCAGCGCCATGATCAACACCGGGTGCCACACCACTTCCAGGTGGGCGACAAAGTATGGCTACATTTGTAGAAGGAGCGCCTCACTGGACTTAGCTTCGCCCCTCCGATATGGTAGTACAATGCCAAGTTTGTGAGGCAATGCCTTCGAGAGCTTATTCCTTCATTCCTTGGTCGCACCCGAGTCTTGATGTGGATCGCCTTAAGTCCTTCTTCCCACCTCTCTGGACCTCGGACATTGTAAAACAACTCACGCACACCAACAGAGTTAAACCCAGACTGCATGGAACAGGCCACCACAGATTGTATCATGGACATGCAAATCAAGAACACTCGCCAACAGAAGATCCAACTGTATCGGGTTGTCAAAGCTGGCCAACTCCTACACCAAGGAAAGTGGTTCACCGGGGACCAAGTTCAGCATAAATTTCCTCATCTCCTAGAGGAACTTAACGCAATGGGGACCATTGTTTCCTAAGGGGGGAGGAATGATCCAGGTGGATATTGGTGGCCACCCGCCTATTCCACTTGGACCCCCACCATTGTCTCTTTCAGTTTTTTTTTTTTTTTCTTAGTTTCAGCATAACTTACTATTTTTAGCAGTTTTTCGGGTCCTGAACTTCCGGAGCCGTTTTGAGGCCCTAAATGACGTTTTTTGGGCATCACACCAAGTGAAATTCGCTGGTGAAAGTTGTAGCCCTCGGATAGAGCTTTCTAATGATGTATCATGTGCGTCAAACGGAGATAGTATGCCAAAGTTACGTCCCCGGGAAGTTGAACCACCAATTTACCCAAACGGGCGCCCACAGTTTTGGCGCCTCATCTCCTACGGTTAGGTTTTTGGACGTTTCAAATTCTACATTGTTTCTCAACAATAAATAGGCCCTCGAGCCTCGTTGTAACACAGTTCAGAGGTCTGTAGCCACCACATCTCTTCTCAGAGATTCGCTACCAGCACCCTAGCTATTTTATTTCCATTATGTCTGTAAGCATCTTTCTGTTATTTGATATTAATGAAATGAAGTGTTATTTCCGCTGCATCTCTGTATTTATGGTTATGTGTTTATTCTGTTGCGTTCCTGCATAAATCCGGATCGGTGGTATCAGAGCGGTCTGCTTTTTCTCGATCCTTCTTTGCATGTCCCCAACGAGGTCGGGGTATAAGGAGCTAGGGCTTGATCTGGTGGAACCTTTGCAAGATCAGCCTCGCAAACCTCGACGGACGCCCATGGGGGATGAAAATAAATATGAGGGAGCAGGAGATCCTATCAAAATATTGCTCGAGGAGGCCCTCGAAAAACAAAGGAACGCGATGATGGATAACTTTGCTCAGATCCTTCAACGGCTGCCCACCGGCGACGCATCTGCATCTAGCAGCCACTCTGGAGGTGCGACTCCTTTTAAGGTACAAGTAAGTTTCGACATTCCCATATTTGAGGGTCAAATAGAGACATATGCCGTAGATAGATGGTTGAATCTATTAGAAGGATATTTCTCTGTTCATGACTTTTCAGACCGGGAGAAGATTATTTTTGCACTCCTCAAAGCTACCCCCCATGTTAAGGACTGGCGGGAAACCTACTGTGAGAATAAGGACCAGATAGAACCCTCTCTGTTCTTGGCCGTACCAACTTGGAATTCTTTCCGAGATGCCATCAAGGAATAGTACTATCCCGTGGGGAGCTATGAGGACAAGTACATACAATGGACCACGCTGCGACAACAAAGGGATAAAGATGTGCATGAGCTGACGAATCTGTTCCATACCCGTTGCACAAAGTTGGGTATCAAAGATTCAAAGAAAAATTTGGTGCTAAAGTATCGTAGCTGTATGCACAGATACATTCAGGAGGAAATGGAGTTCCTCGACATCTCCTCGCTTGGTATGGCATACTGGTATGCTACCAAGATTGAGCAGAAATTCAAACAGAAGAAGTGAGACTTTGGATCTACGAATCAAAAGCAAGGGAAAGGTGCTTCCAAACTGTAGAAAAAAGGAATGAGCCAAGGCATGGTGGCTAAAGACAACCCTTCAAAGCCACAAGAAAAGAACAGCACCGCAAAGCCAAAGAAGGACAGAGGAAAGTGGTGTGAGTTCCATAAGAGCTCCACTCACAACACAAGTGAGTGTCGGGTGAAGTAGTCGCTAGTGGCTGAGATGAGGGATTCTGAGTCATATGCATGCTCCAAATCCGAATCAGAACCTGAAAAGGGGAATGAAAAAGGGAAACAAATTATTGATGCGAAGCCCAATGCCACTGTTGCCACTACAAATATCCAGAAGTAGGAACTGGAAGATCCAGAGGAGGAGGAACATCTATTCCACTCCCAGATGTGGGTAAAGGGCTCCCTTGTACAGTTCATTGTCGACAATGGGAGCCAAAAGAACCTCATTTTAGTAGATTCCATGAAGCAGTTGGGCTTGCCAACCACAACTCACCCACATCCATACACCATCGGGTGGCTTCACCAAGGACGAGATCTCCGCGTCAGCCAGCAGTGCCACCTTCCCTATAGCATCAAGCCCTTCACGGATGAGGTATTATGTGATGTTGCTCCTATTTATGTTTCTGATGTGTTATTAGGACAACCATACTTGTGGAAGCGTCATGCTATGTATGAGTCTCAACCTCGTGCTGTTACTGTTACTTTGGGAAATAAGTTGTACAGGACACCAGAGGTACCACCTCCTGTGGCTATCTCTTTGGTTACTGCAAAACAATGCAGTGAGCTCATTTCCCAGACCAGGAAATTAATTTTCCTTATGATCCACCCCCAGGGAAAGAAGAAGACTGTGGCCACGACCTCTAGACAAGGCTCCTCTGCGCGACAAAAACAAATGGATAAGGTTGTGGAGGAGTACGGGAACATCTTCACCTCACCCATAGAGGTTCCTCTGCACTGTCAGGTCAAGCACCGGATTGATCTGACCCCAGATGCGCCGCTACCCAATGGATTGATCTATCAGTGCTCTGTTCTGGAGAATGATGAAATCAAGAGGCAGATTTAGGAGCTGTTGCATAAAGGTCACATCAGACCAATTTCATCGCCCTGTGGGAGCCCCATCGTGTTGGTATAGAAGAAGGATGGGACGTGGAGACTCTCTATTGACTATCAGGCGCTGAACAAGATCACTGTCCGGAATAGGTACCCAATCCCACGGATTGATGACCTTCTGGACCAACTCAAAGGTGCAAAATATTTTATCAAGATGGACCTGAAGTCTGGGTATCACCAGGTACCAATTGAACCCTCTGATGTGTGGAGGACTGCCTTCAAAGCCAAGGAAGGCCTTTTTGAATGGCTAGACATGCCTTTCAGGTTGGCGAATGCTCCCGCAACATTCATGAGGATGATGGACGACATCTTGCGACCATTCACCAACTCATTTTTAGTGGTGTACTTGGATGACATTCTGATCTTCAGCAAGACTTGGGAAGAGCACCTTCACCAATTCCGACAAGTCCTCCAAACACTGCGGCAACACAAGTTGTGTGCCAATTTGGAGAAGTGCACGTTTGGCATGACCCAGGTTCAATATCTGGGATACATTATTGATGAAAGGGGGGTGCATGTGGATCCAGCCAAGATCCAAGGCATTCGGGATTGGCCAGCCCCAACCACTATAACAGAGCTTCGCAGCTTTCTGGGTCTTGCTAATTTCTATCGTAGATTCATGTTGGGATTCTCTCATATCACTTGGCCCTTGAGTCAAGTCACCAAGGGAGGAGCAAGAGAAAATTATTTTGGTCGGAACCTCAACAGAAGGCGTTCACAAAATTGAAAAATCACCTCTGTTCTACCCCAGTGCTCACATTACCAGACTTGCAACAACCATTTGAGATCGAGACAGATGCCTCTGACTATGCTATTGGGGCAGTTCTTACTCAACAGGGACATCCAGTGGCATATCACAGTGAAACATTGTCTGAGACAGTTCGCAAGTATCCCACCTATGACAAAGAAATGTATTCCATTGTGCAAGCCTGTCGACAATGGAAGCATTACATTTTGGGGAAGGAAACAATCATCCACACAGACCACCGGCCCCTGCAGTTCATACAGACACAAGGGAAGTTGCAGAATGATCGCCATCAGAAGTGGTCCACATATCTGCAACAGTTTCATTTGAACATCAAGTACAAGAAGAGTAGCACCAATAATGTTGCAGACTGCCTCAGCCGACCACCGATCGTGGCGCTCACCACCGTGCTCAACTCTTGTGGGCACGAGACTTCTGATTGGCCGCTTCTCTATGAGAGTGACCCAGAATTCGGCCACACTTACAAGGCACTCTTGGGGGGCACGCAAGTTTCAAATTTTCACCTCCAAGATGCACTTTTATGTCACCTGGGACACCTTTGTGTTCCTTCAAGCGAGCGTGCCAAGATGATATGGGAAGCACACTACAGTCGAGTCGCTGGGCATTTTGGGGTCGAGAAAACAGTAGCAATATTGTAGAAGTATTTCTATTGGCCGAACCTTCGAAAGGATGTCGAGAAGCCCATCAGATCCTGCACTGCTTGTGCCATTGCCAAACCGACCATCAAGAAGCAAGGCCTATATACTCCACTACCTACCCCTAGTCGACTTTGGGAATCCATCTCCATGGATTACATGTCGGGCCTGCCTTCTACTAAGAATGGAAATGACTGTGTTTTTGTGGTCGTTGACAGATTCTCGAAGATGGCCATTATGGCGGCCTGTAAGAAGAATATCACAACAGAAGCCACTGCTAAAATCTTCTTTGAACAAGTGTGGGTGCACTTTGGGATCCCACACTCTATCATATCAGATCGAGATAACAGGTTCCTCAGCACATTTTGGTCCAGCCTCTGGTCAATGTTGGACACAAAGCTCACCAAGTCCATAGCTTTCCATCCCCAAATAGATGGCCAAACAGAGGTCATCAACAGAATGATTGTACAAATTCTGCGCATGTACAATTCAAATCATCCATGCACATGGGACGAGAGCCTCCCCTATGTACAACATAGTTATAACAGGTCTCTCCACAGTTCAATTGGCCATAGCCCCTTTTAGGTGGGCTTGGGATTCCAGCCACTATGTCCCATTGACGTAGCCATGCCATTTGCAGTTGCTCAAGTCGATTCAGCTCATGTCCAGTCTGAAGTTGACAAAGTTAGTTGCTTCATCAAGCGAATTCAACACATCCACCAACAGGTTCATGATATATTGGACAGAGCTAATGCGAAGTAAAAGCAACGCCATGATCAACACTGGGTGCCACACAACTTCCAGGTGGGTGACAAAGTATGGCTACATTTGCAGAAGGAGCGCCTCACTGGACCCCACCGCAAGATTTTCCCATTCTGATACAGGCCGTACAAAATCACCAAGGCTGTAGGGAATAATGCCTTCAAGCTTAGTATTCCTCCATTCCTTGGTCTGCACCCAGTCTTCAATGTGGATCGCCTTCTTCCTTACTTCCCACCTCTACTGGACACCTCAGACATTACATAACAACTCACACCAACAGAGTTAAACCCAAACTACATGGAAAATGGCACCATAGATTGTATCATGGGCATGCAAATCAAGAACACTCGCCAATAGAAGATCCAACTGTATCGGGTTGTCAAATTTGGCCAACTCCTGCACCAAGGAAAGTGGTTCACCAGGGACCAAGTTCAGCAGAAATTTCCTCATCTCATGGAGGAACTTAACGCAATGGGGACCATTTCTTCCTAAGGGGGGAGGAATGATCCAGGTGGATATTTGTGGCCACCGAACTATTCCACTTGAGCCCCCACCATTTTCTCTTTCAGTTTTTCAGTTTCGGCATAAATTACTATTTTTATTTCGGGTCCTGAACTTCCGGAGCCGTTTTGAGGCCCTAAACGATGTTTTTTGGGCATCGCACCTCCAGTGAATATCATTCTCATTCCGTTCCAGAATGATATTCACTACAAAAAGTTGTAGTCCTCGGATAGAGCTTTCTAATGATGTATCATGTGCATCAAACGAAGATAGTATGCCAAAGTTACGTCCCTGGGAAGTTGAAACACCAATTTACCCAAACAGGGCCCATAGTTTTGGCGCTTCATCTCCTAGGGTTAGGTTTTTGGATGTTTAGGGTTCTCCGTTGTTTCTCAATAATAAATAGGCCCTGGAGCCTCATTGTAACTCAGTTCAGAGGCCTGTAGCCACCACATCTCTTCTTAGAGATAGCTACCAGCGCCCTAGCTAGTTTTATTTCCATTCTGTCTGTAAGCAAATTTCAGTTCTTTGATATTAATGAAATGAAGTGTTATTTCCGCTGCATGTCTTTATTTATGGTTATATGTTTCTTATGTTGCGTTCCTGCATAAATACGAATCACTAAGTTCAGTAACTTAGATCGAGAAATTCTAAAGCCAATAGTTTTAAGAGGTATAAGAGATGATTGTCTAGAGCATTTGAACCTATTGGGAAAAGGAGACATATCGCAAGAACCACTTAATGAAATAATGAAGCTTTTCCTGCATAGCTCAAGAAGTTCGGTCAAAGGAAAAGTTTCAGTTCGAGATCCTTCAGTCCAGATACAGAAGTCCACGAGTAGAGGAGTAACCAGAGTAGATATCGGGAACTTATTTGAGGATTTTAAAACTGACCTCCTTAGCACTCTCTTTTCCCAGATCACTACGGTACAAGTCAAGAAAACACAAGAAGAAGCTGAAGCAACCTTACAAATATTTTTTCCCCAATGCAAGAAGAAAAATTTGGAAAGAGAATGTGGACTGAATAGTGTCAACCTGTATAACATCTGTGAGTTGGCGCACTCTACAAATCGGTGTCCCAAATTTCCTAGACTGAAGGTGGTACTTCAAGAATCAAGCGAGGATGTTCAATCTTCTTATTTCATCAAATCAAAGAGACCATTGTAGCCACGACCTATAGGTATGCCTTCAGATTTTTCCTTTTTTTAACCTTGGAATAATGTTTATAATAGTCAACAATATCCATGGTAGTATCCTACTCCTTCCTCAACATAATTCCCTTCACCATGGAACCAGTGGTCGTCTCCTCCACTAATGAAATATCCTCCATCACAACCCAATCCTTGGGGTTAGAACTAGAGAAGTAATGGCCAAGGTATAGTACCCCCTCCAATACCAATACAGCAGCAACAGTTCCAACTGCCTTCTCTTCAAAATCCTACACCTTCTTTCCGACCCCAATTACCTGTGCAACCTAACCCAATCCAAATAATAAGGCATCGGGGAATCTATTTCACAGAAGATTCAATTATCAATCCATTGAAATCAATTTCATATGTTGGTAACATGGTTTAAGAATGCTCATTGTCAAAAATCATGGCTCAATATCTCTTTCATCTGATGGCATCAACGACACGGTTTCTTTTTCCTTTAACATGCTGAATTTCGAAATCGAATTTGCTTAGAAATGCATTTCACCTTGCTTGACGAGCACTCAAGTTAGCTTGTTTAAAATAACTAGTCAAAATACTATGATGTGTTTTTAACATGAATATTTTTCCCAATAGGTAGTGCCTCCATACCTTGAGTGTGTGCCCTACTGCAGTCAAATCTAGACCATACGTGAAATATCATTTTTCATGATCTTTCAGCTTCCTAGATTCATAAGCCACACATTTTTTGTCTTGTGACAACACTGCTCCCAATCCTTTCTTACAAGCATCAGTGCAAATTTAAAACTCCTTATTTGTATCAGCAACCTTCAACACAGGATTTGTAGTCAATAATTTTTTTAACCATTCGAAGCTAGTTTGGCATTCATTAGTCCATTTAAACACTCTTCCTTTCCGCTGAATGAGTTTATATGAAAAGAAATCTTAGAGAACCCCTCGATAAAATGTCGGTAATAGCTAGCCAATCCCATGAAAGAACGTATGTATCCTAAGTTTTTGGGTAATTTCCATTCCATAATGGTCCTTATTTTTTCAGGGTCTACTACTATACCCTCAACAGAAATAACATGGCCTAAATATTGGATATGTTCTTTGTAAAAATCACACTTGCTGAATTTGGCATAGAGTTGATGTTCTCTCAACATTTTTAATACCATTTTCAAGTGTTCCTTATCTTTGTCCATGTTTTTTGAGTATATTAATATATCGTCAATAAATATTAGAACAAATTTATCCAAGACTCGATGAAAAATGCCATGCATTAAACTCATGAATGTCAACCCAAACGATAAAACCACAATTTCATATACCCATATCGGGTACGGAAAGTTGTTTTATATATATCCTCATCTTTTATCCGTATTTGGTGATATCTAGATCTTATATCTATTTTCGAGAATACAGTTTCCTCTTTTACCTGATAAAAAATATCATCTATTTTGATAGTGGGTATTCATTCTTAAAATTTAATTTGTTAGGTTGTCTATAATCCATACACATTCACATTATACCATTTTTTTTTTCACGAACAACTTTGGTGCCCCCCGGGAGACACACTAGGAAGAATATATCCCTTGTCAAGAAATTTTTGTAGTTGCATTTTAAACTCGGTCAATTCGGGTACACTGATTCGATATCGTGCACGTGATATCGGTGCTGCCCGTGGCATTAATTCAATGGTGAAATCGATGTCCCGCTTTGGAGGTAGTCCCGTTATATTTTCCAAAAACACATCCATAAATTCTTGTACCACCGGTATATTATCCATCATAAGGGTCTTGTCCTTAGAATTGGCGAATCCCACTTGAATAGCATAAATCTGACAACCTTTCCTAATGCATTTCCCCAACTGAGATGCAGTAATAGGACACAATTGAAGTGGTTTCTTAATCCCTCGCAATTATTAGCAAGTTCCATCTTCTGCCTTATAATAAATTATTTTCTCTTTGCAATCTACCAATGAACAATGTAATTTCAACCAATCCATTCCCAGTAATATATCATAGGAGCCTAAAGGTAGTATGCTCAATTCAACATTTATGTGTTGGTTTCCAACTTCTAGAGGACAGTTGGAAACTTTAGCATTAACTCTTCTCTTGGACCGAGTGGCCAATTGTACCAGCCAGGGATTTTTAAATTTCTGGTTCTGCAAATCACATTTTTCTACTATCAATGGATTTAAATAGCTTAAACTGGCACCAGGATCAACCAAAATAGAAACAGTTTGGGAATACAAATTACCTTCCAGTTCTATCATGGCTGGTTGATAATCCGCTTACCGATCCTCAAGTGCCATGTTGATTCTTGGTATATTTCGCACCACGTCCCCTACCGTGGACACCTCTTGCAGATTAGCTACAATTTCATTTCTCTCATGATGAGGACAGTTCTTATAATAATTTTCCTCACCGCATCCCCAGCACTGTAGTGGCGGTTTCTCGATCTGCCCATGATCGGGTCTATTGGATGCTTCAATGGGTCGTTCTTTTGCTGGCCACTTGGTGTTTTGCTGGTCCTTTCATGTTGTCTCTTTTCTATATTTCTGGTAGTATTTTTATAATTTCTAGATCTACTGCCTTTAAAATTTGAAATACTTTTATGTCCCTTGTTTGCCGGCCAATTCCTACGAGCTTCTCCTTTTACCTTGGACTGTTGATAACACATACATGTTTTTCGTATCACCTCGTCCATGGTATTTGGATTAACAAATTAGATCCTCTCCTACATATGAGTAGGTAGACTACTCAAGAATGGTTGTACTTTTTCCTTTTAATCTATTAGATACGGTACATGCCCTAATAAGGAGGTAAATTTGGTTATGAACTCATCCATTGTCAGTTATCCCAATCTCAAATCATGAAATTATCACGAATTTTCATCGTAAAAGAGCTCATTTAAGTATTTGTCTTTAAAATACTACTGGAACTCATCCCAAGTCACATTCTGGTCCTCTATTCCTCGAAATTTTTTAACTTCCTGCCACCATGATGTAATTTTTTCTCGCGGTTGATAAATAGCCAAGCGAGATTTCAATTTGTTGTTGTATTCATAGACTTGAAAATATTTTTTCATGTTAATTATCCATGCTTATACTACCTCTTCGGCCTCTCCATCAAATGTAGGAGGTTGGTTGGGTATGTGTTATATTCTTTCCATGACTAATCACACGCGGGGGCATCACAGGGGGGCGATAGCCTCTCTTATATGTTGCACCGGGAGCAGCATGGGGGTCATAGGGGGGTGGTAGCCCCCGCTCTTCGGGGTCCAGGGAAACATCCCAGGAAAAAAAATTTGGACCCTATTTTTCGGTGGGCGGACTCGCCCAATGTTTTGTGCATGGGTTTGCACATGGTTTTGGGGCATGATGGTTTTTGGCCCCTGGTTTTTTGTAGATCCGGTCAAGGGAACTACATTTATATTCTAATCTAGGGTTAATGGATTGGAGTTTATATATGCTTCGACATGTATATATATGTGTTGTAACACTAAAAGGAATATAATGAAAAATCAAGCTGGTCGTCCCGATTTGGGATCGAGGGGAAAATCTCCGTGTATATATTTTTTTTGTTTTATGCTCTTGCTATTTTTTATTTTCTGTTTTTAAGATTCGTTCGTAGATAATTTATGTACAGGGTTAAAACCTACAAGGTTTAATTTTATGGAATTCACCTTGCAGCTCCACTTTCTATTTTAGCATCTCCTGTTGGACAGAGACATTGATGGCAGGGTCACCCTGCCAAACCCACATTAACACTCTTAAGGCATATAAAAATGCATGCAACAAATTTTTTCCTCAATTTCAAAACTCTAATCTAGAAAACTTAGAAATATATATGGAAGCTTTAATATCTCAAATCTGAGATTTGAGATATTAAATTAAAATCCTGATGGTTATAAACCCCATATCCCAAAAATACACGAAAGCATTTCTTTTCCTTAAAACCCTATGGTCATAAATCATAGAAATAACCCACTTTATAAAATGCGAATCAATCAAATTTATAACCCCAAATCTTCACTCTCTCTTATATTAATGTCCATTCGATTTCACGTTCCATTAATCCATACCTTGGTTTAAATTACTTGAAGGTACCAACAATAGCCAACAATATAAGGGCTCTTAATCCTACCGCCCAGCATTTCATTAACATAATTTTTTGACCTTGGTTTAAAACATAAACCATTGCACATTTAATATTGGGTCCCACAACACATTCAAACCATATATGATATCAACACCATACCTTTTTGCCCGTTAAAATACGTGCAATTAAATGATGTGAATGCCGTCGATCTCCAATGGCTAGAAATCAGATGGAAATCACATTTTTTTCATCACTGATCTTTAACACGCAAATATTTTGCGAAATTAGCATTTTTAAAATACTGCCTTATGCCACATGTTGGACGTCAATTGATATAATGTTCCAAAAGGTATTACTTCTTACCATTTTCAAGGGTGCACGAGACCACTAGTATTAGGTCTTCAAACCGCCTTCGTGGTTCCTCTTCTATTCGCAGTTCTGCCTTTTGCAAATTTTTTGGTTTCTATACTAGAACTCGGGTTTTCGTTCCAACACTTAGACATATTCTACATCGACTTGAACCGACACTCTGCATACGTTTCATGGGTTTGACCTATGCTACGTTCTTTTCAATATTCCACATCATCGCTTTGGTTCCTACACAGACCATAGTTTATGCAACCATGGCAAATGCGCCCACTCTGTCTTCGATTCGGATTTCAAAAGGTTTGTAACAAGAGTTCGTCGACTTGTTCGGATTCTCCAATACACGATTTATGTAGTTTAAATAACCCTATAATGAAATCCGGAAATTAATAGCTGTGGGTTCTAACTCTACTTAATAAATACAAAGTCTCAATCGATTTCAAACCCCAGAACTTCACGGTCCCATAATTACATAACAGAATTTATAAGTTCCCTCAAAATGCCTTATTCAATACTCATTCCGGTCAAACAATTCTATTCCTCGATCTAAAAGGTCCATGGAATTAAATTCAATAGCATTGATCTGCATTTCTTATTCATTCCAGAATCAAATCATTACAACATAAATCCTTAGCATATTCGAATTTATTATGAATCAAAACATTGGCATTAACCCTTAAGACAGAGCTTATCACGCATTGCTCATAAAATTTCTTATTGAACTCAAGCCTATTCACACAGAATTAAAATCAAACAATACCCATATAATTTGAAATAGATTCTTCATGAATTTACTTACAAAAGCTCCTTTTGTCCTCAGCTAGATCTTCAAAATCAAATGGCCCTTCTACAACTGCCCATAGGCTTACAGAAACTCTGTTTCCTATTCTAACTCTGTCTCTCCAGATCTCCAGCTCTATCCTCTTGATGCCTTTGGCTTACATTTATACAAAAACCACTAATGAATCGATTCAGATTCTTTGACAACTCAACAAAACTTTTGAAATTCTCAAAATCCTAAATTTAGCCTAAATCCCTAGATTTACTGAAACTGACTCTTCACATTCCTAACTAATTAAATTCTCTCATGTTCTCTAGCGATTCGAGAACATTTACAATCCCTTACAATATTTAATTAAAATTACTTAAAACCCACTCAATTTATTCATAAGAATCCAGCTCCTTCAAACTCCTAAGTTTATTTAAAAATACATGGGTTTTTTTTTTCTTTTAGCCTAATGCCCCTGCATCAGACACTACCCGACTCAGCTTCGTTATAAGTCATGTTCTTATTGCTCCACTGGGTATTGCTACTTTCTGGCTTATCATTGGCTTGTTGTCGCTATTCACTCTCTTCTCGGGTGTCTCTTTCTGGGGTTGGTTGAGTTGTCCCTTGAATTTGTCTATCTCAGAGGCTTTTAAGAATCCTCTCATGTTCCTGCATCAACCTCTCATTATTGCTTCTCACTCGAACCATTTCTTCTTGTAATTGTTCCACAGTATCCAAAACTATACTAGTTTGCCTTGGTTGTTCCTCGAGTAATTTGCTGGTTTGTTGATGCTGGTCCACACTCGGCTGAACCCACATTTCTAGATTCATTTATGAGTTAGACTGGGGGTGAGCTTCCTCTATAGTCCTAGTAGCATGATGTACCAAACCCCTCCTCATTGTACTCTGTCAATCCCTTCTTCCTATTTCTGTGCACGATTTACACACAAAATGTTATTTAGGTGACCTATTTGGGTCCCAGCGTCTGAACGCCGCTTTGATACCACCAGTAACATCTTAGCACATAAAATGTTGAATCTTACCATTGAAAATATAATGAATAAAAAAAAAGTACCTTATAGCATTTACACTTTACTAAGCATGATATTATTACTATGTTATTTATTTAACCATAGTCTTAAATGATTGGTTGAAAACCATATACATAGCATGAAATTATCATTTGATGACATCTACTAATCATATACTTAATACTTGATTGCATAATACACATATAGAATTTAAACACTATAGTACTCTGCTACATTGCAATAATTCGATTCATAATTCTCTAGATCCTATTCCTTAAGTTAAATTTCATAATTATTAATATATTTGATTGTTGGGTTGACTACAAACCAACTAACAACAACTCTTAACCCATTGCATGAGATTTGGAAAGTACTATTATTTATATTTTATGACCCGTGGTTTGATCATATGTATCACCGAATTTGTTGATATTTTCTAACACTGGACACTTGGGTTGATCTCTACCCTTAGTAGCTTCATGATCCAACAACTCTAATGGAGGTTGGGACGGTTAGGGTAATGCCCCACCCCAAACCCTAACCACTTCCTCATTTTCCTTCATCGTGTTCCACCGAGCTCTACAACTCTGTTATCATGTTTATGCTTCTTTGTTCTTTGTTTCCAGTCTAAGGATGGAGGTAATACTCGTCATTCCTCCACCTGTTCTTTCAACTATGTCCTCCAACGTTTGTTGGTCTAATATTACTCTTGCGCAACGCTTACTTTTAGTGGTGAATGTGATTTCCTGCTTGTTTCAGCGTATGTTACTTGGCAGAGTTTGCGCACCAGCTGCCATGAAGGTTTTACATGGTTTTCTTTGGAAGTCTTTGACTTTTCTTCACCCAGTGATGGCTGCCCAACTTTGGCATGGCCAACATAGGTAAGTGTTTCCTTTCTCCATTGTGTTTTAGGTTAGTTTTTTGGTTTCAATGTATCCCCTACCTCACAATTTTGAGTTGGTTTTCTTCCGAGGGTTTCGTGCCAAATCCTTTGCTTCTGAGGTAATTTTTGTTCAAATTCATGCTTGTACTAATTCCTTTCATTGTTTTTAAACCCAACTGGGAATTTTTCTACAAAATCCTCATGGTTTGTTTTCTATGGTTTTTGGTAGCTAAATACCTTCAAACCCCAACTCATCTATAGCTTTGGCTTGCATGTGGTCTTCTAGATAGTAATTCCTCACCCATATGACTACAAGTACCTCAACATTCTCGGGCTTGTCTCTTCCGATACATTTTAGTTCCTGTCATAATTTTGACATGCTTATTTGTTAGTTGAAATGGTGATAACAATATTTATATTCAAGGCGTAACACTCTAAAATTATTGTGGAAGTATTTAGCCCTTTGAGGTCTCTTTGTAATCTATAAAATGATAAATTTTGAATTTATTTTGAATTGAGATTTTAATTCTGAGTCTGGGCCTTCAATGAATATCAATTCTATATTGTGAAAATGGTCAGTAATGGAATTACATTTGGTCTCTCTTTGTTTTCTGATAGCTTGTATTAAAAGGGAAGATTTCGACTTTGTCCCCAATTTTCATAATCCTCTTGTATAGAGATCTATGTGAGCTTATTTATATTTGTATGATATTTATGGCCATAACACCTTACATTTTTATCTATGAATATGGTTTCTGTTTCCACTCCCTTGCGGTTTTGCACAATCATCAATATTTTTTTGGGTTCTGCACTCAGTATTGAGTTCCTATGAAATGTTTACTATTGTTTATATATACATGTAGTAATTCCTTCTAGCATCCATGAATTATAGTGTAGTTATGTACAATGGGTTTTCTTACTAGTTTGTGTTTATTCTATCCCAACAAAGGTTATACCTCTTCAAAAGTGTTTCCAATTTTCTTTTAAAGTGTTAGGGTCCTATATTTTATAGGATCTCAAGCTGGTGGAGTATTTCATATTTGTAATTTTACATTGTAAATAATTTTCAATTTCCAAATGATTTCCAAAAAAAATTTATATATAAAATAAAATCAAAAGAGTGTATGTTAAAAAGAAAATGAATATGAAGAAAAAAGAAAAAAAGATAGAAAAATGAAAAAAAGAATGAAAAGAGAATAAAACCCCACAAAAGAAAATAGAAATAATATTTAAAGTGTTGCTAATTTAAATGCCATTACCATTAAATTAGTTTTCTTTATGTCAAAATTCAATAAGATTGTGTGCATCTTGTCTTAAAATTCCACAATAAATTGATTTGTGTTCCAATTATACATCTTAATCATGATGGAACAATTGTGAATTTCATGTTAATTAGGTTAGTGAATAAAGATTTGTAAAATAGTTTAATATTGACAAGTCAGTAGTTAGGTAGAAAATGAGATTGATTCAATAGTGTAATCTGAATCAATAGGAGAGAATAGTGATAGAGTAGGTTAGTATTTATAAAAAAAATGATATATGGGTTTACTAGCTTAAATTCACCCTCGGGAAAGAAGATGAAAAAATGTTATCTTAGAAAAAGAATTGAAAATGAAAGGGTAGGCAGAAATGTATTATGGCTGTGAAAAGAATGAAAATATTTATCCTAAGTTTTTAACTTACAAACTTATATTTCATGCACATAAGAATGCAAAGGAATAAAAGTTTTATCCTAAGGCTAAAGGTTTAGGCATATGAAAACAAAAGTTTGGTGCATTATCCCATTATCCAACGTTTTTACCCTTATTAACCCTCCCGCTACTTGATAAAATATCCCATCGCTCAACGTTAAAGCACATTCATCTATCTCATCATCTAATTCCATGCTCCTCCATCTGACAACCTTTATTTCTTTTTGACCCCCCCCTCTCCATTTGATATTTACTGTCAGGTCGAGGTCCAAAAAAAGTTGTTTTTCATTTCGGGCCCATGCTAACGTAGCACCCTCCTGTCATTTTGCACCCCCCTGCTTAAACTACTTACCATTTCGGACGCCCTCCGAAAATAAGTTTCTCCGCCATATATAAAACCACCAATCCACCCATTGAGCGCCCGTCACATCACACCACCTAGACCATACCATTGTCAATTAAATTCTTTCCCATGTTAATGCAACTGTTGATGAATTTAATTCATAACTAACCATTAATCCAATGGATCCATGCCACCATCAACGATAAATCGATCAAATTTTATATAAATCCATGCATGCTAAAATTCTTAACCTTTACCTTGTCTGTTTATCTACACTGTAAATGTTTGTTGCAGGTTGACAGAATGCCAGAATAACTAGGATGATCATTGTCAAAATACTCTTTGTAACTATCACACGTCCTTCCCAATCTCAGAGATTTACACAGTCCCAACACCCATTTGTCTATGAGAAACCCTCATTCAATATAAAATCATAATCCAACCATGTCTCCTAAGAAGAAGGGACATGAGGAGCCTGTAAATCCACTGCTCCATCCCCTAGTTTACCTTGATCACCTACCTTTAGTATACAAGGATTACAAAATCCATGAAACCTTGTGTGAGTTCAAGTTATTAGAAATGTATTGCTGGCTAGAAGACAACTTCATTGAAAAATCGGATGATATTGGACTATGGGATTCTAATTTACCCCATTACATCTTTCCCCACACCCACAGTGCCCCTAAATTAATTATAAAGTGTCAATCTTGTTATGTACCCAGCTAGAGAGCTATAATTTCCCCTATAGGAGAGTTTTTAATTACGATAACTGCCCAATCCATAGAAAAATGACTATAGGAGAGTTTTTAATTACGATAACTGCCCTATCCATAAAAAAATGATGTAGGCCCTTATGAAAGAAAATAAAACTCTTCTCTCAATAAGCACTCACTGAGTTATATCAGAAACTAGATTTTGCAAAAAGGGATAAAACCCTTGATATTTTTCTAGCTGAAAATGCCCAACTTCCCAAGAATTATCCTCCCTATTCATCCTCCATTTTCCCTGATAGAGCAAAGAAAATCATTATAGTTATCTCCTACATCCTAGGATATTACCCAGATTATGTAGAAATTATACAAAAAGCATGTATATCTTGGATTCACCCAATCTAAGAATGTGCTAAAGTTAAATACTGAATCACTTCTACAAATATTTTGCGGAATTAAAAACACAATCGCCAATCACATGAACATGAAGAAATATCAGTCGCACACAACAAAGATAATTTCCTCGGGAAAGCTTACAACTAAAAACCCCACTATCTTATATTGTATACTAAGCATGGATCATGAAACAAATATAATTTCTTTCTCTTCTCACAAGAGCATCCAACATTCAATTATTTGTATCACACTATCCTCACAAAAAACTGACCAATACTTAGTCAATTTTTAGCCTCCTCACAGCCTGCCTACCTTGCGCAATCCGTGATGGTCAAGATCCCTAAAAGATAGGAATTATTGCCTGCCTTGACTACACAAGTATCATGGGAACTCCAATGGGTGTTTGGCTGCATGTGTGCAAGCCAATAATGTCACAATTGATAGTCAACTTCCCTTTCACCTAGAACTCAACTGGGTCTCCACTGAATTTGACATGCATGTAGCTGATAATAGTAAATATTTAGTTGCACGTGAGATCACTGCATGTGAATTAATTAATATTTAATTCACTTCTTCTCTCACTACTTGTATCTTCAGCTACAACTAGCACAACTGAGTTTAACTCAATTAACTGAGTTAAACTATTTACAACTTGCACAAAGTCATGCACCACTACACTTCGAACTCTGTTACAACTAGAATTACTCTACATGTCCCACCAACCAACCTCTAAATCGAAATTCACTAGCTAACTGAATTTGCTACTTCAGTTAAATATTTAAATTCCACATTGAGAATATATTGCAATTTGATGTCCATCTAAATTAAGGGATAATAAAAATAGAAATGCACCTAAAAATAGTGTTGTGGGCCCCACCCTAGTTGGGGTGTTTAATGCAACCAAGTGATTAATACAATAGGCGTGGGTGTTGAATCTTATTATTGAATAACAACATATTAGTGGGTAGATGAGGCCATTATACGATCCCTTTCCATTTTATCCACATATTATAAGCCTTCCATCTTATTCAACTTTATCCAATTCCTCGCAGATTCCATCCATGATGAGTTTGTTAGATTCCAAATTGAAGAGGTATTTAAATATGCCTTTTTTTTAGTATATATGTTTTTGTATTTTTAGGGAGATAGTTTCAAGTTTGCAATGAAGAAGTTGGATGATGATGGAAATAAAAAATGTGTCATCCTCTAGACTACAATGGTAATGAAAGAGAAAAAGAATACTCATACAAACAGTTCATAGAATAGTTTGAACATCCAACACCCAGTCTTCTAAGAAGAAATTCATGGCCAAGAATCAGTGAAGAAATCAGGATAACTTTGCAATTATCAGACCAAACCAAAACAAGATACTGGTATCTTTACCAGAATTACATAGAATTGAGGATCTATGGATGTGAGCTTGCCCCATATAAGCTCCTAAAATTCCTCCCAATGAGGATTTTTTCTCTAGAATACATTAGGAAAATTCTCAATTACAATGAGGTCTATTTTTTGTTTGCAAAGAAGAAATCTCAATTCAAGATAAAAACACAAATAGGAACTTTCATTTGTAACAACAAAACAAAAGGGGAGGATGCAAAAAAATTGCTAAAGGAAATGCAATTCAGCCTCAGTTTCACATGGTCATATGATCCATTGGGTACCATCTCCAAGCTAAGGGTAGAAAACAAATCTACACCTTATATCCATACTCAAAGGTTAGAGATTGAGAAATAAATAAACCAGCTAGAGTGGACTTAGAACACTCTACAAGAGGTTGATGAACAATTGGTTTCAACTTCAACATCACTGACTCCTATCCCATAGGAGAAAGTGGGAAAAAGGATGAGAGAAGAATAGTCACCTTCAGAGACTGACACTTCTGCCAAAGAATTTAAAATCATGTACATGAAGAGGACTAAGATTAATCCCAACATAAACCCAAACAAAGATTCAAAGCAAGAACTCATTATTATCACTAAAAAGACACCTACTTCCTTTCAAGTTGGTCTTCAAACTACACTCTTTCCTACCACTTCGACAGGTTCATAATATTAGCAACAAGACATTCAAACCAGTACAATTTTATAGGGGAGAAAGAGAAGAGAATATTTGATACATTCAGAGAGGTTAAAATGAAGAATGAAGTTTTGAAGACCAGTACATATATTCAGTTATGGAAGTAGACTTCTGGCTCTTAGAGTAGACTGTTGTCAGCCTTTGACTTTGAGAAAGGAAAAATGCATATGGATTTTCTACAAGCACATATTCCACAACCCAAGACAACAAAAGATCATAAAAAAATTGCATTTGAATTTAATATTAAAAACATACATCCCATTGATCAAATGAATATGCACATGGAGACAAGTGAAATTATTTCATCTACACTAACTAACACTGGTATGAGTTTATCCAAGTTGCATGTTTCCTTAGCTAATATCCAGTAACAACTCAAAATGGAAAAAATATCTTCTTTAGCTAAGGATTCAATGATCAAGTCTTTGGAAGACTTAGAGATCATAGTTGGATATGATCCTTCCAACATCAAAGCTGCAGAAGAAGTGATAAAGAAAAAAATGTTGACCTAACAACACTAAGGAAATAGTAAAAATGACAGCTACAGAGGACCCCTTGACCAAGGAAATTGAAGAGACAAAATCCCAGAAATCAGACATGACGAAGCTCCTCATGGAGAAAAATTATTAGCTGAGACAGATGGAAGTAGATATGGATAATATTATTAAGGAAAAAGAGCATGCTGCCAAAATTGCATTAGTCCCTTTGGAGGTTGTACCCCTTATAACCATTCCCAGAACCACACCTTCTACATCAAGTACATCAAATGGAGTAGAAAAACTCACCAAAGTAGTGCATAATCTTTCAATCTAGACATAAGAGATAAAGAAGCTTTGGGATAACGTGAAATTGTTGTAGGATCAGAAGTCCAGGATTGAGAGCTCACATGCAGCTGAAGCCCAAAGAGAATAAAAGTTAATAGAAAGCTTGCAGAAGTCTGAGAGGGAATCATCTATTGGAAATACCTTGGGCCAAGTCAAAGAAATAATTTGGACAGATATCATTGAGTCCATCAATGAAATCTAGCCATGCATACAAATCATATTTGAGCATAAATAATTGATACAAAAAGCCAATGATGCCATAAAAACTATTAAGGAGGAGCTTGGAGACATGAAAATTGTGGCCAAAAACATAATTAAGTTCCTTAAATCCAAGAATAGATATGAACTGGATGAATTGGGAGTTGAGGACAGGACAAAAACAATTTTGGAAGTGAAGAAGTTTCTTACAAAGAGAAACTTGATTGTACAACTCAAAGAAAAATGTCACAGCTTAGAGATATCTGTAAACATATTTTTTAGTAGGATAGAACCTTTAACTCAGAAAAGTCTTCCTTCCCTGTTTGTAATCAATGATAAATTAATGAATAGAGCGGATTATGTAAAGAAGATGAATGAAATTTCGAAGGACACAACTAAATTTTCAAATATCAAGGACACTATGACAGGGAAAGCGTTCTTGGAGGCACTGGCTCATGAAATTTTCATCCAGCATGAGATAAACCATGTTTTGTGGTAAAACCAACTTTTTCTAAGTATATCAAAGTGGATGAAATCTACAGGAAGGTCATCAATTCAATTATCACAGATGAAGATTGATGGGATAAATTAGCTGAGTTTCAAGAGTAAAAAGTAATAAGGAGAAGCCAACATATGGGACAACACATCATACAACATTACAACCAGTGCAACCTACAAATAGGCTTACTCAGCAACTAATTCCTTGAAAGAAGTGCCAGCATGCCAGAAAACCCACATCAAACCTATCCTTTGGCACATTTAGAGTTTATTGTTAGATTTAGGCTAATAATACACTGTCTCTTGAGACAACATTTATTGTAATAAATTTGGTAATATTTTAGTATAAATACTTCATTTTTTGAAGTATTAGATGCCGATTTCTGAACATATTTTACCTACTGCACAATTGTAAATTCCAATTTTTTGCAGGATTATCAATAATACAAAGACTTCTTTCAGGATTCATGTGGTGTAATTACTAGTGAAGTGTTTCTACTATTTTTTCATTTTCCATTGTGTTTCTTCTTCTTTGTTTATCATAATTCTTAGTTGTCAAGTATAAAGTGTGATGAATAGGACACGTTATTTAAAACACCTTATTCTGGTTGTTTTTACAATTTAAATGTTTTCTACTTGAAGTCATATTGAAAAATACTTAATTTATTTTCAGTCTCGACCGAAATTCACTTTTCTGCCATATTCATTATTCATTTAAAATCTTAAAGAATCCAGTGAATTCAACCTAGCTTGCCCTGTTATAACTCTTTTAAAAATTGATGAAAAATATAGTTTTATGTTTTGAATCCATTTCCCAATGGGAAAATAAAGGTTTAATCAACCAAATCAATCAAAATCAAACAACAACCAAGTACAATCATAGCTAACCTAATATTTATTTTAAAAAAAAAGTTAAATCATAAAGAGAGATCCCTTGTTGAAGATGGTAGGACTAGATCCTAGATTCCAAAGTGGTTTTAATGTTGTCCTCTATGTTTATTCTACCAATATTTTAAATTACAGAACGATAACATAGTGGCGACCATACTGGGGAACAATTGAAAAAATTGTAATTTCTTTCAAATTCATAACCCTCGTTAAAGCGTTGTATGATAAGAATACTTCAAGAAGATTGGTTTTATTTTCATTAGTGTAAATAGTAAGTGTGTGTGTGCATTTAGATCATAACTCTGGCTCCTAAAAGAGCCTATAATAGAGCTCATCCTAATCCAAAGCTTGCAGAAATTGTAGACAAACCTGAGAAAATACTAAAAAGAAAGAGCATAGCAGAAAGCCAAGGAAGTAGTCCCCCTCATAGAGAAGATTCACTCTCAAAAGAATTTTTAACTCTGCAAGACAATGGGTTTGATTAACCCTTTGAAAAAATCCTATTTAGAAATAAATTAGCCAATTGGGTAGACCAAATAGTAGTAGATCAAGCTACATTAAGAAGATATTCATCTAAAGCCCAATCTTCTTCGACTGATATAGACCTTCAAATCCTCCAAGAATTTGAAAAATTGTAGGGTATAGTATCAGGTTTATACCTTTCTGTTCATGAAGCTTATGTCCAACAATCTATAGAAAATTATGCTCTGACTTCTTATGTAGAATCATCCACTTCATCACAATCTATGCATCTTAGATCAACAAGTCCTACCCCTTCTATAGTTTCTACAACTACTCTAGCAATTTCCCATAAATAAGTAAGCCCTACTCCTTTTTTAGTTTCCATGAATACCCCTATAATTTCTCACCAAGCACCTCAAACTCCCTCTTCTCCCTAGTCCTCAACTACAATCCAACCTTCATCTCCACTAAAACCTCAAGTTTCAGCTCAACCTTTACCTTCCATTCAGCCTTCACCTTTCGTCCAACAACCAAATCATATTTTTCATCCTCATATCCCTATACTGGCAACTAGATATGCCCCTCTTTTCCTTCAATATCCTTTAGCAAACATGCCATAGGATTATAAAACAAGAATCCCTCAATTTGATGGAACTAGACCTATCACTGCCCAACAACATGTAGACAGGATGAATGATAGTTTTGACCTTTAGGAGGTAGATGAGGAGAGTCTAAGACTTATGTTATTTGCACAAAGTCTCATAGGAGAAGTGAGAAAATGGTTTAAGGCATTACCTGCTGCCAGTATTAATGATTTACCCAAATTCCATCAAATATTCCTTACTAGGTGGGAAATTAGGAACCTTCTTCAAATTTTATCCGAATATGAAAGAATTAGGAGAGGACTAGGGGAAAGTGTTTAGGACTATTGCACTAGATTTAATAGTGTATATAACGCAGTTCCTGCTAATATTAAACCACCACAAGGTTTAGCCCTAATCAAATTCCCACATGGTTTTGAAGCAGGCGTGGCTTACCAACTTAGGGAAACAAATTCATCCACACTATAATAAATTCAAAAGGGATGCAATGAGTGTATAAGAAAATATGTTAGCCAAGAGAGTTATACTTAGGAATGAAAGGAGAGTAACCATAAAAGAGGAACCATCTACTTCTTCTGTTGATGCTAAAATTGTTTCCTTAGTTAGAATAGTAGAAAGAATGGTGGAGAGGATTAATTTGAATGAGAAGGTTGCAGCTATGGAAAATCAACCTGCACCTCAAAATCGAAATCATAATCCTAGGAGAAATCCTCCCCAATTCAAAAAAACAGAACAGAGGGGTCTTGATTAGCAAATTAGACCTCCTTTTCAGGATAATTATGTTGATGATGATGGAGAGGTAGTAGAAGAAGCATGAGACAATCAAATAAATCTAATGGGTATCAATGATGATGAAACTGTGTTTCTTACTCTAGAAGAACAAGATTTGTTTCAATTATCCCAAACCAAAATTGATTATGAGGAATCAGATGACTATAAGCAGGGATTTGAAAATTATATCATGGAAGTCCATAGAAAGTGTATATTATGAGTAAGAAAACAATAGATGATCCAAACAAAAATACTAATGAAAACCTTGTCAAGAAAAATTATGGTAGTACTTCAAAGAAAAATCCAAAAAATGTTGCTAAGAAAACTACTAATAGTTCTAAAAAAGAGCCAATTGACATTCCTGCTAAAAATATTGTTGATTCTACCTCTAAGACTACTCAAATAGGCATTGCCACCACCAGTCACCGAAAATAACACGTGTCAAAAGAAATTGTTGATAAAGCTGACTTTCTAAACTTAAATAAATTTCAAACATCATTCAATATTGAAAACGAACTACCTAAGTTGAAAATTCCAATTCCCTTGACTAATTTAATGAACACAAATTTGTATAGAACTCAAGTTATGAAAGCTCTAAACATAGGGGAAAATAATGATACTGTTAATTTGAATGATGATCTGCTTGAATTATTATATGGTCCAGATGTAGATGGTAAACTACATGAAGGAGAATTCCCTCCATTTTATGTTAGTCTTAATGTCGATGACAAAATTATCCACAATTATATGTTAGATTCAGGTGTCTCACACAATTTGATGCCAAAAGTTGTTATGGAGAAACTTAGTCTTGACATTACTAGGCCTTACAAAGATTCGTATTCATTTTCTTCAAGCAAAGTAACATGTATAGGTCCCATTAAGGATATATGTGTCACTTAAGCCCAAATCCTAGCTAAGAGTCTAGTCATGGACATAGTGGTTTTTTTTATTCCCCCAAAGTACGACATGTTGTTGTCACACTCTTAGGGAGAAAAATTACAAGTTACCCTACAAATGGATATGACTTATGCAACCATCTCGGTGTTTAGTCAACATAGAAGAATGTATAGAGAAAAATTAATGAAATACATGGTTAGCAGTTAGGATAAGCCACATAACTACCCCCTTTACTCTGTTCCTTCTGATTTGGACTCCTTTATTCTATATAATGATGGAGATATTGATGCTCAGGTTACTAGTTCTCAAAATGACATGTGTGAAACGCATGAAAATCTAACACAAATTGTACAACAAAACACTCACACAAAACCTTTTGGGAACATGAGTTTTGATGGTTCTTGTAGTAGAGTAGGGTCAGGAGGAGGTGTGTGGGTCTCAAGTTCAGGAAACAATCATGCATAAGGTCATTCATATAAAATGAATTTTCAATGTACCAACAACATAGTAGAATATGAAGCACTTCTTTTAGGTTTACAATTATTGAATAAATTAGGTGCTAAAAGAATTGTTGTTCATGGGGATTCTGGATTGATTATTAAAAAGATTAAAGGAGAATATGTTGCAAAACATCCTAGATTGTGATCATACAAAAATGTTGTGCTTGATTTCTTACACACTTTTGTAGAATATTATCTTGCTATTGTACCTAGAAATCAGAATGTCCTTGCCAATGGTTTGGCCTTTTCAGCTAGCACATGAAAAATGCTTCATCCCAATAGACAATATATAGTGGAGGTTAAACACCGTCCAGTTGTACCAGATAACATGAGGTATTGGTAGGTATTTGGAAATAAATATTATATTTTGGCAGGTATTTGGAAAAATCAGTTGGTTGTACATACCAATGTAGAAAGAATTTTGATGAATTAGATGTAAATATATATGTAAATGAAGTTGTACATAAATTAGAATTGCATGAAATTGATCTAGAAAAAGAAGAATTTGAAGTACTTCATCTTAAATATAGTATTTTTGTAGGTATTTGGAAATGATAAACGGATAACATGAGGTATTGGTAGGGTATTATATTTTATATTTTGGCAGGTATTTGGAAAAATCAGTTGGTTGTACATACAAATGTAGAAAGCATTATGATGAATTAGATGTAAATATATCTGTAAATGAAGTTGTACATAAATTAGAATTGCATGAAATTGATCTAGAAAAATAAGAATTTTAAGTAATTCAGCTTAAAGATAATATTTTTCCTAGAGGTCTGGTTCCATTAGAAGAAATTTTTGATTTCAATGATGTAGCAAAAAATCTAAAAATAGAGCCCACACGAGCAGATATAGAAGAATATAATATAGGTAGTGAACAAAATACTAAAATGATAAAACTCTCAAAATCATTGCCTATTGTCACAAAACAAGAATACATAGTTTTATTCAAAGAATGTGTTGATTTATTTGCTTGGAGCTATGAGGATATTAATGTATATGACACTAGTATCATACAACACAAAATCCCAGTCAAGGAAGATCATAACCCATTCAAACAAAAGCTCTGTAGAATAAATATTGTTCTGATGCCTTTGATTGAGAAAGAGGTCAACAATATGTACGATGCTAAACTCATTATTCCTCTCAGATACTCTAAATTGGTGTCTAATATAGTGCCTACTAGGAAGAAAACTAGAGAAATATGGTTATGTATTGATTTTAGAAACCTTAACAAGGTCTCCCTAAAAGACAACTACCCTTTGCCCAAAATGGACCATATATTACAAAAGGTAGTGGGGTCTAGTAGGATATCCTTTTTAGATGGTTTCTCAGGTTATAACCAGGTCCTATTACATCTTGATGATCAGGATAAAACAACTTTCACTACTCCATGGGGGACCTTCATGTATGTGAATATGCCCTTTGGTTTAATGAATGTTAGAGCCACATTTCAAAGAGTAGTGGATATTGCCTTTGCTGATGAAATTGATCATTTTATTGTGATTTATCTTGATGACATTACTTTATATTCAAAGAACGATGAGGAACATTTTATGCATCTAGGAAGAGTGTTTGAAAAGTGTAGAAGGTTCGGTATCTCATTAAATCCTAAGAAAAAATTGTTTGGCCTTGAGGAAGGTAAGCTTCTTGGTCATATTATTTCAAAGGATGGAATTAGGATTGATTTGATCAGGATTGAAGCAATATTAAAAATTAGTCACCCTAGAAACATCAAAGAGCTCCAGTCTTTTATTGGAAATATCAATTTCTTAAGGAGCTTCATTCCTTATCTTATAGAGCTTCTTAGAAATATAAAAAATATGCTTAAAAAGGATTCATAAATTAGATGGAGTATTGAGGCTAGAAAATCCTTTGATTTAATTAAACATACATTAACAAAATCACCAATTTTGATTAGTCTAGATTTTACTAAAGATTTTATTATCTTTTCTTTTTCTTCCGAACACACTGTTCTAGCTATTTTGTTGCAGAAAAATGAGGAAGGATTTGAACAACCTATTTCATTTTTCAGAAAGGCTTTAAGAAATGCATGTTTGAAATATAATATCATGGAAAAATAGGCCTTCGCATCGGTTAAAGCAATAAAATATTTTAGAGTATATATTTTTCATTCCCATGTTATTGCATATGTACCTAATCCAGCTGTAAAGGATATTTTGACACAGAATGGACAAGATGGAAAACAAGAGAAATGGATTGTTTTCATACTTGAGTATGACTTAGAAATTAAACCTACCAAGTTGACCAAAGGACAAGGAATGGCCAAACTAATGAAAGAGTCTAATTTCCATGCATTAGACATCAACTTTATTGCAGCACTAGATGATCAAGAGGAACAAGCGACTCCACAGATCGATGAAGCATTTTTGAACTTACCTTGGTATGAAAATTTGTTGTATGCTTTATTGAATTTAAATTCTCGTCCTGGTCTAACAAAAAAAAAGGTAAGATTTATAAAATTAAAATAAGTTAAGTTTTGCATCATACAAAATGTTTTATATTGGAAATATATTGGTGGAATTTTAATTAAGTCCTTATTGAAGGATGATGTAGAGAAAATCATGCAGGATTTCCATGAAGGTGAATGTGGTGCCCATCTTTATTGGAAACCCACTGCTAATAAAATCCTCAGGGTTGGTTTTTACTGTCCTACCCTTTTCCCTGACATTCATAGGAAGGTAATTTCATGCAATAAATTCCAAATTTTTAATGGGAAAATAAAGCTTTTACCCATCCCATTAAAACCTATTTCAGTCAAGAGCCCTTTTCAATAATGGGGATTGGATTTCATTGGTGAAATTCATTCTCCTTCCTTTGGCCAACATAAGTGGATTCTCAAAGCCACAAATTACTTTACTAAATGGATAGAGGCCACCCCTTTGAAATCTGCTACTGATGTTGTCATTATTAAATTTCATGAGACCAATATCCTTTCTAGATTTGTTTGTATTAGAAAACTTATTACTGATAATGTAGCCGGATTTAAATCTAAGAAAATGATTGAATTATACAATCAATACCACATTACTTTGGGAAATTCAAAAACTTATTACCCTCAGGGTAATGTGTTGGTTGAATCCTCAAATAAGAGTCTAGTAAATATCATTAAAAAAATGTTGGAAGACAATAAGAAATCTTGGCACAAAAAGTTGGTTAATGCACTTTGGGTTAACAAACCTACTACAAAGAAGTCAATTGGTATGTCACCATACCAATTGGTCTATGGAATGGATGCCTTGTTTCCATCATATTTAGGAGTACCAGTCATGAAGATAATACAAGAATTATAGGTTGAGGTAAATAAAATACATAGAAGAATGAATCAAACAATTCAGTTGCAGGAGTCAAGGGAGGAGGTCTACAACAAAACTCAAGTAATTTAGGAAAATGTCAAAAATATTTTGACAGAAGGAATAAAGTAGATGAATTCAACTTGGAGACAAAGTTCTAAAGTGGGATTCTAGGAGAGAAGACAAAGGTAAACATGGTAAATTTGATAAGCTTTGGAAAGTAACATACATTACTTATACTTTTAAGGGAAATAATACATTCGTCCTCAAGGATCTGGATGAAGCAGAGTTACCTGGTGGTCTTGTCAATGGAAGGATGTTGAAGCACTACTTTTATTAGCATAGAGACTTTTCTTACATCATCATAAATATCACAGTCTGTATTGATTTTATTGGGTAGCTTGCTGATTGGAGTTGAAGCCCGCAGAGAAGGCCCTAAGCCCTAATTGACAACCCACCATAAGTACCTTAACAAAAAAAGAAATCAAATGCATATATTATAGACATTGGATACTCAAGGCTACTGATCATATGTTCTTGACACTTCACATGGAGAAGTGCCATCCCCAGCTGGAGCCACTGTTAGGGTCCTATATTTTATAGGATCTCAAGGTGATGGAATGTTTCATATTTGTAATTTTACATTGTAAATAAATTTCAATTTGAAAATGGTTTACAATATATATATATATCAAAAAAGGGTACGCGAAAAGAAAATGAATATGAAGAAAAAAGACAAAATGATAGAAAATTAAAAAAAGAATGAAAAGAGAATAAAACCCTACAAAAGAAAATAGAAATAATAATGAAAGTGTTGATAATTTAAATAAGACTACTGTTAAATTAGTTTCCTTTATGTCAAATTCCAATAATGTTGTGTTCAGCTTGTCTTAAAATGCCACAATAAATAGATTTTTGTTCCAATCATAGAGCTTAATCATGATGGAACAATTGTGAATTTCATGTTAATTAGGTTATTGAATAAAGATTTGTCAAACAATTTAATCTTGACAAATCAGTATTTAGGTAGAAAATGAGATTGATTCAATAGTCTAATCTGAATCAATAGGAGAGATAAGTGATAGAGTAGGTTAGTATTTATATATAAAAAAGGATATATGGGTTTGCTAGCTTAAATGCACCCTAAGGAAAGAAGATGAAAAAATGATAGCTTAGAAAAAGAATTGAAAATGAAGGGGTAGGCAGAAATGTATTATGGCTATGAAAAGCATGAAAATATTTATCCTAAGTTTTTAACTTACAAAATTATATTTTATGCACATAAGAAGGCAAAGGAATAACTTTTTATCATAAGGCTAAAGGTTCAGGCATATGAAAATGAAAGTTTCGTGCATTATCCCATTATCCAAAGTTTTTACCCTTATTAACCCTCCCGCTACTCGACAAAATATCCCATCGCTTCATGTTAAAGAAAATTCATCTGTCTCATCATTTGATTCCCTGCTCCTCCATCCGATTACCTTTATCACTTTTTGGCCCCACCTCTTCATCCAATCTTTACCTTAATGGGGGGTATCCAAAAAAAATGTTTTGTATTTCGGGCCCATGCTAATGTGGTGCCCTCCTGCCATTTTTCACCCCCTCTACATAAACCACTTACCATTTCGGAACCCCTCGAAAAGAAATTTCTTCGCTGTATAAAAACCACCAATCCTCCCATTGAGTGCACGTCATATCATGCCACGTAAACCATACCTTTGCCAATTAAATGATTTCCCGCAGTAATACAACCGTTGATGAATTTAATTCATCACTAACCATTAATCAGATCCCTCCCACCATCAATGGGAAATCTACCAAATGGTGTTCAAATCCATGCCTGCTAAACTTCTAAACCCTTACCTTATCGGTTTATCTACTCTGTACATGTTTATTGCTGGTTGACATAACAAAGTACTCTCTACAAATGTTGCACCTCCTTCCCAATATCTGAGATTTACACAGTCCAGGCACCCACTTGTTTATCAGAAACCCTCACTCACTATAAAAACCTAATCCAACTATGCATCCTAAGAAGAAGGGATAGGATGAGCTTGTAAATTCACTGCTCCATCCCCCAGTTGATATTGATCACCTACCTTTAGCAGACGGGGATTACAAAATCCATGTAACCCTGTGTGAGTTAAAGTTATTTGAAATGTACTTCTAGCTAGTAGACAAGTTCATTGACAAATGGGATGATATTGGACTGTGGGAGTCTAATTTACCCCATTACATATTTACCCACACCCACATTGCCCCTAAATTCATCAAAAAGTGTCAAGTTTATTATGTACCCAGCTAGAGAGCTATAATTGCCGCTAGAGGAAAGATTTTAATTACCATAATTTTCCAATCCATAGAAAAAATGATGCAAGCCCCTATCACAAAAAATGCAACTCCTTTCTCTCAAGAAACACTCACTCAATTATACAGAAGCTATATTTTTCAAAAAGGGCTAAAACCCTTGAGATTTTTCTAACTAAATATTCCCAACTACCCAAGAAGAATCCTCCCTATTCATCCTCCATTTTCCCTCATAGAGTCAAGAAAATCATTATAATTATCTCCTTCCTCCTAGGATATTACTCAGATCAGTGGGTAGATGAGGCCATTATAGGATTCATTTCCATTTTCTCCACAGATTATAAGGCTTCCATCTTATTCAACTTTAACCAATTCCTTGTAGATGCCATCCATGACCAGTTTGTGAGATTCCAAATTGAAGAGATATTTAAATATGGCTATATTTTAATATATATGTTTTTGTATTTTCAGGGAGACAAATTCAAGTTTGCAATGCAGAAGTTGGATGATGATGGAAATCAATAATTTTTCATCTTATGGACTACAATGGTAATGAAAGAGAAAAAAGAATATTGATACAAAGAGTTCATAGAATTGTTTGTAGATCCAACACTCAGTCTTCTAAGAAGCAATTCAGAGCCAAGAATTAGTGAATAAATCACGAAAGTTTTGGAGTTATCAAAACAAACCAGAACAGGGGACTCGTATATTTACCATAATTACATAGAATTGAGGATCTATGGATGTGAGCTTGCCCCATATAAGCTCACAAAATTCCTCCCAATGAGGATTTTTGCTCTACAATACATTAGGAAAATTTTAGGTCCCTATATTACTAGTATAGTCCCTTATTGTTGTTAGTGTAACCCCCTTATTGTTATTGTTTTACCCCTGTAGCCCCAATATTGTTATTATTGTGCCCTTACAATATTATTGTTAGGTAGGATAGGATTATATTGTGACCCCATTGAGTCCTATATATAGAAGGAGGTTTTTTCATTTTTATCATCCAAGAATTATTCATTTATGTAATGTATTGGAGGTTTCCCCCTCAAAATGGTTGATTTCTAAGGCATCGATCTCTCTTTTCTTCTATTTTTGGAGATGGTTTCATAACATTTGGTATCAAAGCTTTAGATTCTAGGGTATCGTTTCTCCAAACAGGTCATCGTGGAATTTCCGCTATAAATTGTTTTCTATGAAGGTTCAGAATCAAAATTTGCTATAGCATGAAGTTGAAATCCTAAGGAAATTCATAGAAAAATTTTAGATCTTGGTTCACAATAGTTTCAGAGATATGATTAGTGGAAGTTAGGTTTTTTTGCAGGATCCCAAATTTAACCTAAACATGTCATCGTAGAATTTGCGCTATAACATTTTTTATACGAGGTTTCAAAAGCTAAAAATTTCACAAAGTGAAGCCGACCTCCTGAGGAAAGTCATGCAAAAATTTCAGAGCTTGGTTCGCAATATTTTCGGAGATATGATCTGTGGAAGTTAGGGTTTTTTCAGGCTCTCGAATTTCATCTCAAAGAGGTGACCATGGGAAAATCATCATAACGCTCTCTTTGAGCATCAGATTGGAATTATGTAAAAATTAGCCGCAAGTACACAAAATATAGTTTCCTTTGTATCACTTTCAGAGTTGAAGGAGGAAAAAATGACACGTGGCATGCCGTACAAGTTTTCTCTACTGAACCAGTCCATAATTAGGTCATTGTGAGAGATTGGCATAAATTTGCCTTGAAGAATCCAAATCAGGTCAGACATGTGGCATTTGAAAGAAGCTTCAGAGGACTACTACAAGGCTGCATTTCAGATATTGAAGATATGAAATCACAGATATTATTTAGTTTCAATATCAAGCTCTTCAAAATAAAGTAAAAGGTGTGTATTTGTTTTTCGAATTGCATAAGTCTTGTGTGAAAAATCAGTTTGAATTGATTCCAAGGGCATATTGTAGAATAGATATCAATATTCGGTTATAAAATTCCCCCCTAAAAAAAATTCAACACCCATTAATCCTTTAGAAGGCTCCACTATGAATCATGAAGACGAAGAATTGCAACACAACATATCAAAATTACAAGAGCAAGTGCACCAAATTTTTCTCTCGCAAAGAGCAACAAAAATTGAAATAGAAGTTTTGAAGAAAGGCGTGGAAGCTAATATGGGTGGTTTGAAGAAAGGCATGGAAGCTAAGATGGATGGCATGGAAACTAAGATGGAGAGCATGGAAGCTGGCATGGAATCTAAGATGGATGACATGGAAGAAAAAATGAAAGACAACATGGAAAACATGAAGAATGATCTAAAAGCAGACATGGAAGGTTTGACAAAGTTGATACAAGAAATGTTTCCTAATGGCGAAAAGATAGTAGTGGAAACTCATAATGAGAAAAAAATAAATGTTAATCGTGATTTCCTAAACTCTAATGTTGGATGGAAGAACCACCATATTCCAAAGATGGATATGAGGAAGTTTGATGGCAAGGATCCTGTGAGATGGATACTACAAATGGAGCAATATTTTGATCTTAATAATGTGCAAAACACACAAAAGGTACGCATTGCAACTTTATATTTAGAACAAAATACATTTGTATGGTATCGATGGCTTTTCTCCCGTAAAAAAAATGTAACTTGGTCAATTTTTACAGAGGAAATGATAGCACATTATGAGGATACAAAGAGCAACACCTTCTTTAGCCAATTGATAAATCTCAAACAAAAGGGTTTAGTGGTGGAGCACATTGAGGAATTCCAAAAACTGAATATAAGGGTAACTGATATTCCATAGGAACATAGGATTGATGTCTTCATAGGGACTTTAAAGGATAACATCCAAAATTAAGTTCGTGTTTGGGAAAATAATTCATTGGAGAAGGCATTCAGATTGGCAAGAAAAAATGAATGTAATATTATGGCGACAAGGAAGCCTACCACTCACATCTATAAACATGGAAGTGTTGCTACTCCTAGATTTCCAAAACCAACAAGGTTGAAACCACAACAGTTGGAAGAAAAAAGAGCAAAAGGGCTTTGCTATAGTTGTGATAGAAAATACACTAAAGGTCATAAGTGTGCCCAGCAAAAATTATTTTACATAGATTGTGAAGAGGAGGAAGAAAAAGAAAAAAAAATTCAAAAGAAGAGGATATACACCAGGAACCAACCCTAGAAGAAGAAGAAATGAGTTTGACCATATCGTGTAATGCATTGGCATGAATTATCACTCCTCAAACTATCAAGATAGAAGTAAATATCAAGAAGAAAAAGGTAATAGTGTTGATTGATTCTGGTAGTACCCATAATTTTATTCATTGTAAGGTGGCCAAGGAATTGAATTGTTTCCTATACCCAGCACCAGAATGTCATGTGATGGTTGCAAATGGAGGAACTATAAATTTCTCTGGGAAATGCAATAATATCAAGCTAACCATGGGGGTATGTTTTGAATAGTCCAATGCTTTCCATTGCAATGGGAGGTGTTGATGTTGTATTAGGAGTACAATGGTTACAATATTTGGGGATGGTAGCTTTTAATTTTCAAGAATTTTTCTTGAAATGTTTTTCAGAAGGAAAGGAATTCAAATTACGGGGTATCATAGGGAAGTTGGGAAAGATAATAAGCTATAATGTCATGAAAAAGCTTCTGAAGAAAGAACAACGAGGTGTAATTACACAATTATGCTCACTAGAAGTTCCAACATCAAAATCATCTATTTCTCCAGATCTCCAAAAAGTCTTGGACAATCATTCCAAGATGTTCGAAACTCCCAAAGGTCTCCCACATATTCGTGATCATGATCATGCTATTCATTTGATTCCAGGAAGTGTTCCTCCAAACATAATACCTTACAGATATCCTTATGTCCAAAAGAGCGAAACTGAACGTATGATTGCAGAAATGTCAGAGGCGGGTATAATTTAACCTAGTCAAAGTTCTTTCTTTGCTCCAGTAATATTGGTGCACAACAAGGATGGATCATGGCGCATGTTTCCAGATTATAGGGAGTTCAATAAGCTCACTATTAAAGATAAATTTCCCATACCCGTGATTGATGAATTATTACATGAATTACGTGGAGTAATTTATTTTACCAAGTTGGATCTTCGTTCAGGATATCATCAAATTAGAATGAATATTGAAGATATTCCGAAAACAACATTTCGAACTCATGAGGGTCATTATGAATTTTTGGTCATGCCTTTTGGCCTTACCAATGCAACTTCTACATTTCAAGGGTTGATTAATTCCATTTACAAACCCTTCCTTATAAAATTTGTGCTAGTATTTTTTGATGATATACTAATCTACAACATATCTTGGAAGGATCATGTTCAACATGTTGACATTGTGCTCAAACTATTGGAGGAGAAACAATTATATGAAAAAACATCCAAATGTTTCTTTGGAGTACAAGAGGTGTTATATATGGGTCATATTGTATCTCATGAGGGTGTTAAGGTAGACCCTAAAAAAATTAAATCCATTAAGGAATAGAAAGTCCCCACAACCATAAACCAGTTGCAAGGATTTCTCGGGTTAACAGGGTATTATTGCAATTTTTTTAAGAATTGTGGGAGAATAGCAGCACCTCTAACAACATTATTGAATAAAGATGAATTTCCATGGACTCCTAAAGCAATTAAGGCCTTTGAACATATTAAAGAGGAAATGTGCCTAGCACCGGTCCTAGCTACGCCAGAATTCACAAAAACATTTATTGTGGAATGTGATGCCTCATGAAATGGAATTGGTGTTGTTTTAATGCAAGAAGGAAGACCCATTGATTTTGAAAGTCGTCCAATCAAAGAAATGTATTTAAAGAAAGCTATTTATGAGAAGGAAATGTTGGCAATACTACAGGGACTAAAGAAATGGAGACCTTACATAATGGGAAGACACTTCAAGGTAAAAACTAATCATGATAGTCTTAAAGGCTTTTTGGAACAAAGACTATCTTCAGAAGAGCATCAAAAATGGGTCACAAAGATGTTGGGTTATGACTTTGAAATAATCTACAAAAAAGGGAACCTAAATTTTGTTACAGATGCACTATCAAGAAAGGATGAAGAGGTGGAAGCATTGCTTTGTGCCATTTCTATTATCCAACCATATTGGATAACCGAAGCAAGGGATGAATGGAAGAAGGATGAATAAGTTTGGACACTTATTCAAAAGTTGTAACAAGATCCTAGTGCATTTGAAACATTCAGTTGGAAAAATGATTCCTTATGGTACAAATATCAGTTATATATTTGTAAGAATTCTCAACTAAAACAAAAGATTCTTTTGGAATTGCACACTTCTCCTTTAGGGGGACACTCAGGAATTTTAAAAACTTACCACAGGGTGAAGAAAGAAATTTTTTGGGATGGCCTTAAATATGATATTCAAAAGTTTGTGGCAGAATGTTTGGTTTGCCAACAAAATAAAGTTGAGACAATTAAGACCCTGGGTGTTCTACAACCTTTATCCATTCCAAGTCAACGTTGGGAGGAGATTGACCAGGAGATCATGTCCAAGTTATGAAAAATTTTCAAAACTGAAAGTGCTCAGAAGTGGTTGCAATCTACGCGATCAGAAAGGTCTCGGGGCTGCAATTTTGGCACTGCAAATGGTTCGAAAAATCGAGGTCGTATGCAGAAGCTATGAAGGTTTGAAAAGCCCAGTAAACTCCAAAAATGAGTTGACCAAGTTTGACTTTGTTAATTTTGAAAAAAAAATATTTCGAGAATATTCCTCGAAATATTCCATTCAGCCAAATCATATTCTGACATTTTTCAGCTTATTATTTGATGGTGGTTTGATTTTTGAAATATTGGCCAATGACGGGATACCACGTGGCAGGCCCAGATGCCGCCATGTGGCCCCAGGCTGGTGGAATATTGGGCATAGTAAAAACTTTGTGACCCTTCAGGAATTGAACCCGAGCCTCGTACCTGCAAATGAACTAACCTGACTAGTCAGAATACCCATTTTCTCTTAAACATTTATGAAACTCGGTTCTATTTGTGGTTTAAAATTCTGTTGGGCAGAAAAAGGTGGAGGGCTAGCCCCATTGGTTCGTGACCGGGTGCTGAGACCATGGTCCAAAGGCCTTAACTGACAGGAGAATACGGTTAATAAAACCATGATATGTGGACAGTTTAAACGTTAAATGCCATGATTTAAAACTGTTGTGGCTAACGTCAATTCCGCCGACGGTTTATACGGTGGTCACATGACACCAAATGTAATAATAAATGCTACGGTTTTGCAACGTTCATGCCAACGGTTCCGATGAAAAACGTGCATGTGACCACCACTAACGAATTAAATTAAAATTTAATGTTACCGCCAAGTCTGAAGTGGGTTCCGCCAATTTCGGAATTTTTCTATTTTTGTCGAACTTAACTGGAGTTCCTCCAGTTTTGGAGGAGGTTTTTGAGGGATATTGGGAAATTTTTTTTTTGCCATAACTTCCTCATTATTGAACCAAATTGAGTGCAAAAATAGTCAATTTTAGGTATTCTCAACATTCTGAGGAGTTTGGCATAGGTTTCAGGATGAAAATAGATCATCTTCAGTAGTTTTACCTTCGAGGAAGATTAAGGAGCCATTAGGGCCATCATGGAGAAGGCAGTGTATTGGGCTTTCTTTATTTGTTTTATGTAAATGAATAGTCATGTATGGCTAATTCATACCGTCTGAAGCCGATTTTACAAATATTTTTTCTTATTGAGGCGTATTTTCACTTGTACTTACATTTTGAGAAAATTAATTTTTGAGGGACATACCATTGGGAGCTGGACCAGCAGATGTAGCACAAGAGGGATGAACTGCTTCAACAATTTGCTGAGTAATGTGCTTTTTGAAGTTTATTTCTCTGTTCGTTACTGTTGTAAATTGATAAACAGTTAAAATAATTAATCAATCCTCACACATAAATCTGTTTAACAGAGCCAGAACTATTTGTTTAACCTGCAAATTAAGGAGAACCTTATGCACACATTATTATTAATGTTTGGATACTTAGCAGAGCATAACTAATGCAATCCATTCAGATCATAGATTTCAATGGATTTTATCACAGGTTTCCCTAAGTCCGAAGGAAAGAGTGTCATCATGGTGGTAGTTGATAGACTTACCAAGTATGCACATTTTTGTGCATTATCTCATCTATTTAAAGTAAGTACAACTGCTACTGCATTTATGGAAAAAATTCAAAAGCTACATGGAAACCCAAAGATTATTGTCAGTGACAAAGATCCCATTTTTACAGGAAATTTTTGGATGAAATTATTTTCTTGTTTGGTTACTCAATTAGCTCATAGCTCATCTTGTCATCCTTAATTCAATGGTCAAACTAAGATAGTGAATAAATTTTTGGAAGGATATATTCATTGTTTTGAATTTGACAAGAAAACACGATGGTTCAAGTGGTTACCTCTTGCTTAATGGTGGTACAACACTTCCTTCCATTTTGTAGCAAAAATGACCCCATTTATGGCACTTTATGGATATCATCCACCATCCATCACATCATCTTTAAGAGAAAATTCTAAGGTTAAAGTAGTGGAAGATCACATCGAGCATCAACAAGAATTTCTCCAACTCTTAAAGGATAACCTTGATTTGGCAGAAAATCGAATGAAACAATAGGCAGATCAACACCATAGCAAGATAAGTTTTGAGGTAGGGGACTGGGTATTGTTACGGCTAAAACCATACAAAAAAATGTCCCTCAAGAAAGCTAATAAGGATAATAAATTATAGCCAAAGTACTATGGTCCTTACGAGGTGTTGCTAAATATTGGTATTATGGCATACAAATTGTAGCTTCCTCCTTCTTCATGAGTGCATCTAGTTTTCCATGTTTCATGCTTAAAGAAGGTTACAGGTGACAAAATTTTAGTTCAAACAATATTTCCAGAAATTTATGAGGAAGGAAAAATCATATTGGAACCTAAAGTAGTCACAGAAAAAAGAACTCAACAGCTACGAAATCGATCAATTTCAGAGTATCTCATCAAGTGGAAGAACTTACCCACGAAAGATTCTACATGGGAGGATGAGAATTTTGTATGAAAGCATCTGGAGCTACTCAAGCATTGAGAAAAACAATTATTTGATGGAGAGGGTTATGTTAGGTCCCTATATTACTACTATAGTCCCTCATTGTTGTTAGTGTAACCCCCTTATTGCTATTGTTGTACCCGTGTAACCCAAATATTGTTATTATTGTGCCCTTACATTATTATTGTTAGGTCAGCTAGGATTGTATTGTGACGCCATGGAGTCCTATATATAGAAGGATGTTTTTTCATTTGTGTCATCCAAGAATTATTCATTTATGTAATGTATTGGAGGTTTCCCCCTCGAAGTGGTTAATTTCTAAGGCATTGATTTCTCTTTTCTTCTATTTTTGGAGTTGGTTTCATAATAGAAAATGCTCAATGCCGATGAGGTCCAATTTATGTCTGCAAAGAAGAAATATCAATTCAAGATCAAAACAAAAATATGACCTTTCATTTGTAATAGCAGAACAACAAGGGAGAAATAAGACAAATTGCTAAAGGAAATTTAATTCAGCCTCAATTTTACATGGTCATATGATCCATTGGGTACCATCTCCAAGCTAACGGTAGAAAAAAAATCTACACCTTATATCCATACTCAGAGGCCAAATATTGATAAATATATGAACTAGCTAGGGTGGACTGGGAACACTCTACAAGAGGTTGAGGAACAATTGGTTTCAACTTCAACATCACAGACTCCTATCCCACAGGAGAAAGTAGGAAAAAGGATGAGAGAAAAAGAGTCACCTTCAGTGATTAACACTTCCACCAAAGAATTTAAAATCATGTACAGGAAGAAGAATAAGCTTAATCCCAAGGTAAAACCAAACAAATAATTATAGCAGGAAGTCATTATTATCACTAAAGGGACACCTACTTCCTCACAAGTTGGTGGTAAAACTACACTCTCTCCTACCACTTCGATGACTTCACAAGATAAGAAAAAATAAATTCAAACCAGTACATTCGTTACACGAGAGAAACAAAAGAGCATATTTGATTCATTCAAAGAGATTAAATTTAATAATGAAGTTTTGAGTACTAGTACATATAATGAGTTATGGAAGTAGACTTCCAACTCTTAGAGTAGATTTTTGTCAACCTTTGACTCTGAGAAAGGAAAAATGAAGATGGCTTTTCTCCAAGTACAGATTCCACAACCCAAGACAATAACAGATTATAAAAATACTTCATTTGAATTTAATATTAAAGACATACATCCCATTGATCAAATGGATATGCACAAGAAGACAGGTGAAATGATTTCATCTACACTCACTAACACTACTATGAGTTTGTCCAAGTTGCAGGTTTCCTCAGTTAATATCTAGTCACAGCTCAAAATGGAAAAAATATCTTCTTTGGCCAAGGATTCAAGGATCAAGTCTTTGGAAGGATTAGTGATGAGAGTTGGATATGATCCGTGCAACATAAAAACTGTAGAAGAAGTGATAAAGAAGAAAAATGCTCACATGGCAGCACTAAGGAAGCAACTAAAAATGCTAGCTACAGAGAACCCCTTGACCAAGGAATTTGAAGAGATAGAATCCGAGAAATCAAACATGATGAAGCTCATCATCGAGTACAATTCTCAGTTGAGACAGATGGAATGAGAGATAGAGAAGATGATTAAGCAAAATAGCAGGCTGCCAAACTTGCATTAGTCCCTTTGGAGGTTGTACCCCTTACAACCATTCCCATAGCCACACCTTCTATAGTAAGTACAACAGATGGAGTAGAACAACTCACCAGAGCTTTTCAGAATCTGTCACTCTAGACATAAGGGATAAAGAAGCTTCAGGATCAAGTGAAATTGTTGGAGGATCTTAAGTCTAGGAATCAGAGCTCACATGCAGTTGAAGCCCAGAGAGCACATAAGTTAGTAGAAAGGTTGAACAAGTCTGAGAGGGAATCATCTATTGGAAATACCTTGGGCCAAGTCAAAAAAATAATTTGGACATATATCATTGAGTCCATCAATGAAATCTGGGCATGTATAGAGATCATATTTGAGCAGAAAGAATTGATACAGAAATCCAATGATTCCATCAAAAATATTAAGGAAGAGCTTGGAGACATGCCAACTCTGGCCAAAAACATCATTAATTTCATTAAATCCAATAATATATATGAATTGTATGACTTGGGAGTTGAGGATAGGAAAAAAACAATTTTGGAAGTGAAGAAGGTTCTTATAAAGAGAAACTTGCTTGTACAGCTCGAAGAAAAATGTCACAGCTTAGAGATAGTTGTAAATAGATTTTTCAGTAGGATAGAACCTTTAACTCACTACACTTATTATCATCGTCCCTTCATTGAACAACCAAACATTTGATGAGGATGACAACACATTTTTTTGACAGTTTTTTATCATTATATGACCGAACTTAAATTATTGTATTTACTGTATATTTTTTTACAGCCATATGTGTATACCCCTTAGGGGTATTTTGGGCAGAACAATATGATGTGACCACAATCACAAAAATGCATATGCAATGCATTTACAACATGTAATTTTCACATATTAATGAAAATTATGATTTTTCCTTGGGAAAAAAAAAGGATAGAACCTTTAACTAAGAAAGGTCTTCCTTCCCTGTTTGTAATCAATGATAAATTAATGAACATAGAGGATTATGTAAAGAAGTTGAATGAAATTTCCAAGGACACAAGTAAATTTTCAAATATCAAGGGCACTATGATAGGGAAAGTGTTCTTGGAGGCATTGGCTCATGAAATTTTCATCCAACATGAGGTAAACCAAGTTTTTGTGGTAAAGCCAACTTTTTCTAAGTATACCGAAGTGGATGAAATATATAGGAAGCTCATCAAATTAACTATCCCAGATGAAGACCGATGGGATAAATTAAATGAGTTTCAAGAGTAAAAATTAATAAATAGCAGCCAACACATGGGAGAACACATTAGATAACATTACAACCAGCGTAGCCTACAAATAGGCCTACTGAGCAACTAATTCCTTGAAAGCAATGTCAACATGCTAGATCACCCACATCAAGCCTATCTTTTGCCACAGTTAGAGTTTATTCTTAGATTTAGGCTAATAATAGTATGCTTCTAGAGTACATTTATTGTAATCAATTTTGTAATATTTTAGTATAAATACTTCATTCATTGAAGTATTATATTTTGATTTCTGAACATATTTTACCTATTTTGCAATTGTAAATTCCACATTTTTGCTCGAGCATCAATAATACAAAGACTTCTTTCAGGGTTCATGTGGTGTAATTATTGGTGAAGTGTTTCTATTGTTTTTGTGTGTTCCACTGTGTTTTTTTTCTCTGTTTATCAGAATTCTTAATTGCAAAATATAAAGTGTGATGAATAGGACATGTTTTTTAAAACACCTTACTGTGGTTTTTTTTTACAATTTAAATGTTTTCTACCTGAAATGAGATTGAAAAATACTTAATTTCTTTTCAATCTCAACCGAAATTCACTTTTCTTTCATCTTCATTATTCATTTAAAATCTTAAAGAATCTAGTGAATGCAACCTAGCTTTCCCTCTTATAACTCTTTAAAAATTGATGCAAAATCTAGTTTTATGTTTTGACTCCATTTCCCAATGGGAGAAGAAATATTTATTCAATGAAATCAATAAAAATCAAACAACTGTCAAGTACAACCATAACTAGCCTAATATATATTTAAAGAAAAACTTAAATCATAAAGAGAGATCCCTCTCTGAAGCTGGTAGGGCTAGATCCCATCTTCCAAAGTGGTTTTAATGTTGTCCATTGTGTTTATTGTACCAATATTTTAAATTGGAGAATGATAACGTAAAGAAGTATCTCTCGTTTTCTTATGTCTCATATTATACAGAGAACCATACTGTAATTTTGCTACTCGGATAATTGTTTAAGGTTACATTGTATTTCAATAATGTAGGTTCAGGGCTTCTAGAGTTCAATTTTAAGTTCAATATTTTCTTCCTTTTAAGTAATTTTTTCTTAGATCTCTGGGCCATCATTAAATAAAAGAGTTTATTCCTCAACCCTTAGTCCATGTAAATGTTCTTTTTATAAGACAACCTATCATGTTTGGGGGTTCTTCCCTCGATGGACTAACTGTCCCATCCATTCATTTGTTATTCTATAGAATCTCAAACTATTTTTTCTACTTCTTGAATGTTATTTATACTTAAATCTTTAAGATTTCTTTATGCATATAAATATGTACTTTTCTTGGAATGGTATACTTCATTCTTGTACTAGGGATATTTTTACAAAGATGAGGATCTGTTTATTTAACCCTTACTTAAATAGTCTATTCAACCATTAAATAGCAAGAATAGCTTCTACCTTTTTGTATTCAACTTTCACAGTGTACATAAATTGAATTGCATAGATTAACACACTTATAAACGCATAATAAGAAATTTTTATTCCATTCCATTCCGGGTTTGTAATACATATCATAGATAAGTATGGTTGATGGAATCTTTAGTGCTCATCACCACACTAGGATTAAATAGCAGTTCTTCTAGACATAGACCTCAAGACCTCTCTCAAGCTTCTCCTCCAATTGTCAAGCTACAAATCTCCACTAGTTCTTTCCTCTAGTTGTTCCTTCTATTTTGCACAAAACCCCTTTTCGTGTAGAGGGATTCCCTTTTATTCTTAGAGGAAAAAGGTAACTGCCAACTTCAATCCAACTACTTTGGTATCTTGGAAACTTTTACCATGAATTTATGGAAACCACACCATAATTAATATTTATTCAAAAAAAGAAATAAATTATGTGCATAATTTTCTTAACATACTTGTTAAGTCTGTTTAACTTAAAACAAGTCAATTGTATCAATTAAAAATAACATAGCAACTTAATCCAGGTGTTACAATGTTATTTCATATCATATCCATTACATGCCCTAGTTACTAGAAATGAGACAATGCCCACCGTTTCTTGGATAAACTGTACTAGAAACCCAACTACACTCCAAATGTCGTTTTATACGGCAATTTTCATTTTCAGTGGCTAGAAACTAGTTTAGTGCAAAAAGAAAATTTTTTCTTCTCTGTTTCTAGATTTCATTTCCATACTTTGGTTAACTCCAGTTTAGTTTTTCTTTTCCAAGCTCCTGTTAACTCCAATTCTCTCTAGTTGAGTTTTAGTTTCCTTTGAGTTTTCGAAAATTTATATTTCTATATATAAAGAAATGTCATCCACTCCTCAATCTGTTGTGATTTCAATGAAAATTCTCCGTGCAGGTTCCATAACTTTTCTAGAAGTTTAGTTCAAGACTCCAATTGTGTAGTATTAGTATAGTGTATCATACATTTTTATTTAAACAGTAGTTACCTTTCCTTTTTTAGTTGTGCATTTAGCCCATGCAAAAGAGTTTCATTTTGTGAACATTTACAAACTTCAATCTCTACGGATTGGATTGAGCTTTCTACATTCCCCTTGCAATATTTTTTTTCTGATATACAACCAAAATTCATCTCCAACCTGGAATTTTTGATCAACATGGTGTTTTTCATGCCTTGCCTGGAAGCTTCTTTGACTCTTTTCAAGTTTCCCTTTCACTATGTGATGTATCAAATGAATTTTCTCAATGAGTTTTCTTGCCTTATCTATGTCACTATGACCATCTATAGCGACATATTTCTCAAAGATGAAGTCCAAAGGCTATCTTGGAAAGTAACCATAACATGCCTCAAATGGCGTTGTGTTTGTGGAAGAATGCTTTTCCCTACTGTATGCATGTTGAATGTAATGCAACTATTCATCTCACAACTTGAGATGCTTGCTGCAATAACCTCTAAGAAGATGAATAACTATCATGTTTACCACCTCAGTTTGAACATATGTTTGCGGATGAAATATTGTACTCCTCTTCAACTTTTGGTCCATCACGTCCCATAGTTTTGACCAAAAATTCCCAACAAATCGGGAATCTCGATCACTTACAATAGAAGTAGGAAGACCAAAATGAACCCATACATTTTGAAAGAAAATATTAGCGGTTTTTTCAACTGTAATTTTTTCTTACATGGGATCAAAAGACACATTTTGCTGAAAATATATACTACAACATACAGGTAATCGTGACCTTTCCCTGACATAGGAATACCACCTACAAAATCCATTGAGATAATCTCCCAAGGATGTGAAGGAACCAAAAGTTGAGTGTAAAATCCAAGTTTCCTATTTCTAGGCTTACTTGTTACACATAAAGAACATCCTCTAATAAAATGAGATACACTATCAATTATTTGTGGCCAATAAAAATACCTTTGGGGACTCGTTACTATCTTGCCTACACCGAAATGTCCAGCAATCAATGATGTGTGTGCCTCTCTTATGATATTTTTTCTTTCTCCCCGTGGTATACATAACTTGCCCAAGTGATACAAAAAACTGTTATGCACATGATAATCTAACTCTTCATTTTGGTTTCCTTGACTCAAGCTTTCATACACATCTTGAAAATCATTATCATATTCATATTTTTCAATGTAACTTTCATGCATAATTGAATGGTGCTTGAGTATAATATATGGATTTACAATAGCCCTAGAGAGCATATCAGCTACCTTATTTTAAGTTACCTTTTTGTACTTGATAACCAAATGAAATTGCAGTATAAATCCCATCCATCTGAAATGTCTTGATTGCTGCAACTTTGACTGTGATTGTAAGTACTGCAATGGCCAGTGGTCAGTATGGATAATGGTCTCTTTCCCCATAAAATAGTGCTTCCATTTCTTTACACTTTGTACCAATGCATATAACTCTTTATCATAGGTGGGATAATTAGTCACAACTCCACTAAAAATTTCAGAATGAAACGAAATAGCCTTACCATGTGCATGAGTACTGCTCCCATAGCATAATCACTTGCATCTATTTGGATCTCAAATGGTTTTCTAATATCCAGAAGTGCTAATACCGGTGTTTAACTTATCTTTTTCTTTAAAGCATTGAATGCTTTTTGATGCATATCTCACGAATGGAAGACTTTCTTGACACTTGTCAATGCATGTAATGGAGCTGCAATGGAAGAAAAATTAACAATGAATTTCCTCAAATACTGTGCTACCCCAAGAAAGCTTCTTACCTTTGTAACTGTATTGGTCTTGGGCCAATTCATAATTACCTCTACTTTGGAAAACACTCCATGGGGAAATGATGCTCAAAATAGAAAAACGTTTTCCTATCAAATAGTTACAACCCTGTGAGCTTAAACTTTGAAATATGCATATGCATTGATATGTGTGCAATTAAGGTGAACACATAACATCATGTACTTCTTTAAATACTATGTTCTGTTTATGATCAAACGAATCATCCTTGAGCACCGATTACAAAGTGTATTGGCTCAGTGCCAACACTTACTATTATTATGCTCTTCTTATTCTGAATATGTTAAGGTAGATAAGAAATCATTTGAATCTCATTCCTCGAGGATGCCTGGGTAACTAGGACCAAGCACAAGAAAATATGATTATAGAATTAATTCCTATTATGTCGATGCCATGCCTAGGAGGTGCTTGGATTATTTATATCAACTATGTTCTTATTTATTCATTTATTATGGATAATATTTCACTAGATGAGTTATCATTTGGAGTTGATGCTTCAGGGGTGTTTAGGTAGCTATTATAATTCCCAAGAAAGTATGATGATAGATTTGATTCCTATGATTTGAATTTCATGCCTCGTGGGTGTCTACTATCCTCTACCAGGTATGTTCTTATCTATTTTTTATATTCAATTACCTATTTGAATCTTGTGCCTTGAGAGTTATTGGCTACCTACTATCATGTATAATAAGGTTAGAATATTTGTGGTAATATTCCTATTGGCACAAGAATGTAGAGAGTGGGTTTTGAGTGGTCAATGTGGTCAATGAATTGTCATTCTCTGGCATATGGGATCAATGAAACATATTAACTTGGTATTGTCAGTTGGAATGTCCCCTTGGCTCTCTTCAAGACACTATTTTTTGTAGAGAGTTATTTAAGCTATATCTCGTTCGCCTATCCAAAGTACATGGCTGGACGCTTTTGATGTACAGCCTAAACAAAACTTCTAGACTTCAGTATTATAAATTAAGATGAATTAAAGCTTTACTATTCATCATAATTGTGCTTCAATAATTTTGATAGCGTACCTCAGAGTACTTGCAAAATGTATGGATCAACAACTTCTGCTTAAAGCTAAAGAAAGAATAAGCTCCCCCTGAATTATAGCTCCCTTTGAATATTTGAAAAGAGATCTTGCCCAAGGAGACGTCTGCAACTGGTTATCAATCCCAATTACATGGATAGCTTTCTTAAAATAATCAATGGGAAAGAAGATATATTAATTCGTTCAACTATTTATGTATGAAGAGGAGTTGATATATAGATTTTCCTAATTTTCTGAAATACTTCTACTTCCTTTGAACTTTCAGAATATTGTCATCAATTGTAGCTCAGGCTTAATAGTTGCAACCATCTCCTTTCCTTGGTGGAGCCTGCAAATGAAGGCTTGGATAGAATCATAATGACAGATTTTTTTTTTTCTTAATTGATTCACTTCTTTTCTTTGTATCCTTTCAGAGATCCAGATATAGACATACCCACTTATATGGAAAGAGTCTGAGGTGCACTTTTTTTTTGTTGTCTTCTTTTATACTTCAGGCGCAGTTCTATGCTATATGCATCATCCTGTTTTCTTTAAGAGATATAAAGGTTGTATTCTAATCCGTTTGTTGGTTTCTCATCTTGTGATTCACATCCACTCTCTGAAGGTTATTATGCCACATAATATTGACAAAGCCATATTGTCATACTGGACACTATTCCTTAGTCAACATAGTCAAAAGGTTAACTTGTCACTGCCTTGCCTTGCCATGCCCCAACGTCACTGTATTTAAGTCAAGAATATAGTCACTGCCTTATTTCCATATTACTATCATTGTGCCATCACTGTTTGCAAGATTGTTGCCAACCTTTATCTCATATTCTTGCTCAGTCTTATATTACTTCATTCTCTTCCAATCATATAAAGCTCATCATGAGAATTTCAGAATCTCAAAGAGTCATTTCAAGTGGGCATTGTAAGAAACAAAATGTTATTATTACTTAATTCTTACACTCTACTACACTTGGTCAATCTGATTTCTGCTACTTAAAAAAATGGTTGATCACTATTTTAGTCAACAATACTTCTATCCTTTGAAACCCTTTCCTTGTTTGGAAAATAAATTGAAGGGGGTAGTTTGAATGTCAATAGAAATTTCCACAGGCCATAATACCCAATCTACACCCCCTCTTTCTACATCAGCTAGTGGAGATAAAGGAAATGCAACTTTTTCTATATAAGATGATGATTAATTTTGTGGAAAGGAGAAATATTGATTCCCTCTTTTGGTTTTCTATGATGGTATTAGTGATTGAGTAATTCAGCTAGAGTATATATGCAATATATAAGGTGAACAACGATATAAAGGTATCATATATATGTAAAGTAATGTCCAAACCACAAGAAATTTTATGCCAAAAATGGAAGAGATCCCAAAAGGTTGTGGAAAAAAACTTCCATTAGGATAAATAATATTAGTTTCCCCTGTTGAAATGCACTTCCACAAGGGTTGAAGAATATGGAGACATTGAATATGAAAACCATTTGACCATTGCAATAATGTTACTCTTAAACTATTATTGATCGATGTTGATAATAGTGGATATACTAGACATAGAAACAATCTCAAATTAGTTGATATTACTAACTGCAGTAAAATAGCCCAAAACAAATGTTGATTACAGTTGACATATTTCAACATAGAAAATCATTATGAGTTACATAGTTTGTGCACTGGTCTTGAAGTTCAAGATATAAGAAGTGGAAATGGAAACAAAGAGTTAAAATTTGTTGTTATTTTCTACAAAGGTTAACCATAATGAGAGTAGAGCATGGAGAAGAAGAAGTTGAAGATGGTGAGCAATGTTTAGTTTTTCATAAAAGGATTTCTACCATAGCCAATATTGCCTCAATTTAGAGTTTATTGTTGTTTATGTTACAAACATACACAACTTGGAATTGATTACCATTGAAAAATGTTACAAAAAATATTAGGGACCTTTGTTTTGTTTTGTTGGACAAAAAATAACAAATCACTCATTTTCCACTTGATAATGGAGTCATGTATCTATTACATGGGTGTGGAAAGTTGAACAGATTTAACTTGTGCTTAAGGCCTAGGAAATTTACATATATCAGGAAAAAAAATGCAAAGAGAAGGTTTATTCTTAGGTTTTATGGAGAATATGACTAAGATCTCCTTGAAATTTCAAATGGATTATTAAAACTGGAGAGACTTGAAATGAGAGGTTTCCATTTAACCGAATTTGCAATAGTGGTTGCAATGCTAAACCTAAACTCATTGAATTATACCGGGGATCAAGGATACAAAAAAATTAAAATACGTGACAAATGTTTGTCTACATCATGACCATTTTGGAACGTAGAGTTTACCCCATCTCTTAGAAAGACATGGGATGAACTTGATTGAAATGGAAGCAATGTTTGGAAACTGATCAATGCATATTTTGGCTTACTATTCTTTGGCTGGAAGAAGAATGGATAATCCAAGTTCTTAATCCTTCTATTGCCTCATTCTTGCTTAGTATCAATAAATTAAGTTGGTTTATACATTTCATGATTATGACCTAGATTTATGTACAGTAAGTACTAGGATATCATTAATGTACCAGTAAGTGTACCTTCCTAAAAATTTGGATACACAATTATTTCCATTCATCACCCACATCCTCCTATGTGCCAAATAAATATTTGGGCAGTCGATGAAACCCTTCCATTGTGCTTTCCTTCTACCTCTCATGAGGCTTCTAGGAAAAAAAATATCTGGCATTGAGGCTTGAAAATTGAAATGGAGCAATGTTGCTAAAATTCTTTTTGGTAATGCAACATTTAGTATTGAAAGACAAATATCAAGAAATGCACCGTTCAGTATTAAATGACAGATCTCAAGAAACCCCACTTTAAAGGGTTATTATATCAATGAGAATATGTAGAGGCTTATTCAAGCTTAAGTTTGATGGAGCCTCAAAATACAAAAGGGAAAGAAGTTGGGATGGGTTTTTATTTACAACCATACGAAGTTGGTAATTCTTGGTTGTTTGTTCATTTGCGACAACCCTTGAAAAATGTATCCAATTTCTAATGTTGGTGCTAAATATTTGTTAAACAAAGACATGGCAATCATGTTTATGCACTAGTAGAAAATGGCTAATTAGTTACTAAAAAAATGACTAAAATTTGCATATAAACGACTATTTTTCGATCGGTGACCAATAGTAGCTAATTTACAGTATCTTATAACGCGACCAACTTTTGGTCGTTTTTAGCGTAGTCATTAATTGGTTATCTCAATTTTGTTGTCTAGTTGTATATTTGGTCATTAATTTGGTCATTGATTTAGTCATTAATTCAGTCATTGATTTGATCATTAATTTAGCCATTGATTTGGTGATTAATTTGGTCATTGATTTGGTCATTGATTTAATCTTTGATTTGGTCATTAATTGTCACAATTAATGACCAAATATACAACAAAATATATGACTATATCATCACCCAAGAAAACTCCTTAATGACCAAAGAAATATGACCAAAATGTTGGTCATGTTATAAGATACTGTAAATTAGCTACTAATAGTCATATATATGCAAATTTTAGTCATCATTTGAAACCAATTAATGACTAAAGAAATATGACTAAATTTTAGTTGTGTTATAAGATACTGTAAATTAGCTACTAATAGTCGTATATATGCAAAATTTAGTCGTCATTTGTAGTCACAAATTTATCATTTGCAGTATTCATTTATTCATTATATAAACGACTAATTTAGTAGTTTATATTCATTTCATTTACTTTCATTAATAATCATTATAAATGACTAATTTAGTCATATATTCATTTTATTTTTGTTCATCATTAATCAATATAAACTACTATTTTAATAGTTTTAGATTGATTTTATGTGTTCATTATTAATCAACATAAATTAATTAGTATGATTTTGCAACTAAATTTTAAAAAAATGTCATACAATTTACATGTTCATCTAATATGAAACACAAAATTACATATGTTAATTAGAATACCAATTAGTAATATCAAGTGAAACTATAAATAATTCCAACAAAAAATTACATTATATAAAATGTAAGTATTACAATATGACTTTCCAACTTAATATTGGTTGGAGTACAATTTACAGATAAAATATTGTTCATCACTTCAAAACATTATCATTATCTTGCCAAGGAATTGCAAGTGAATTCACCAACTCTGAAAACTTGACCATCAGTATTTAACTGTGTCTTATGCGGGATATTGGCTCTATGGGTACCACTGGACCAGTACACTTATTTCTCTTTTTCACTCTAGTGTTATTGTTCCCCTCTTTCTTCAATCCTTGCTTCTTACCATCAATAATGAGTCCATTTTCTGCAAAAACAAAACAAAAAAAGTTACAATACAGAGTATAAGATATGAAAGTCGATGAACACTGGAATATAAACTAAAGTAGACTATAAAGGATTTATACGATATATACCTCAACATCAACAATATTGTTAATGTCATTTTTCCCCATAAAAGAAAGAAACTCGAACAATTTTTCTTTAGTTGGGAAATAGTGGCCACTATGTGGCCAGATGACCTGTATTAAGAAAGAAAACATGTATTAACAAAGAAAATAAAATTTCACAAATAAACACAACAGAGCTAGAAATTTATACTAATAATGTCTCATGCTCCACTTTTGTATTTTTATCGTTTCCTCTAGTTATCTCTAAGAAGAAGTGACACTTCAACAATAAAACTGGTTAGTAGAAATCTAATGGGTGGAGCAAAGTATTGTTGACACAAGATTACAACAAGAAATTAAAAAAGAATAAGACAAGGCTTTGTAAATTGTGATACTAACCAGGAATATAGCTTCAATATAGTAATATTCAATTATCAACGTACTATTCCAAGGGAAAAGGAATCCAATTCCCATAAGCCAAAAAATTATGTACGCCCCTTGTTTTCCCTGTAATTAATTGAGAAATATTAGCACACGTAATTTCCATTTAGAATCTCTAAAATGGTTCTATAAATATTCAAAACAAACTTAATGTAATTCATTTTTATTTGATGCACACAAAACTGAATATGATAATTTGTTTTTGAGCTGGAGAGTTATGTAATTCCTCATGTCCAAAATCATTGTTTATTTTCGTGACTATTTTTTTTAAATGATTAGGAAACGGGCCTATATTTGATCAAAAACATTTCAAAATATACTTCATTTTTCTAATTCAATGATAGATTTCCTTCAAGTTTATGACGTTCAAACAAACTAGAATCATTTTCCTTTAAAAAGTCACTGTAGTAATATACTACTAAACAGACAACTATGTAATGAAGTTATTAGTGGTGGAATACTAATAAATCACAAATACAGGCAAGAAATAACACCACTATGTCCTAGACATGCCAAGTCCTTATCCTCTTGGTTGGAAATATTACTTTATGAAACCAACATATTTGACAAATGAAATTTTCTAAAACTAACCAACGTCGGTGTATCCAACAACATTGACATTTCTATTGGCACACCCTCAAAATGTGTGGAAGTATCAAACAAGTGTAATGCACTTCCCTGTAAGGTTAAATTTTGGCAATGGAATATGTTGTGCATTAGTCTAATCAAGTTTTAACTTTCCTTTGATAACTTAGAGAGAATGGGAATCCAATATAGAATGATGACAAAAATCTTTTATTCATTCACACTTACCTAGATCCTAAACAAGAATTGAAGCATTATACAAATCCAAGAATGTCTCACATTGCACAAGGAAACAAAATTTCTAGATTTTGATTGTAATCCTTGAGGCTTTCTCAAATTTGTAAACAAGTAACATCATAAATATTTTTCCGTAGTTCTCAAACCTTCTTCTGTGTGGAGCTTGAGAAAATATGTGCATACACATATCATAATTGTAACTAATTTCTCCTTTTCCTTAAATTTATATAAGTGACATTTAAAAAATAAAAGGAAGCCTACAAGAGATGAATTCCACAAGTGCAGATATATTCTAGTACACAAAATCCAAAATATAATGAAGTTAATTAATGGAGTAGTTGATGGAGAAATCAATGGGGTTATTGGTGGTTATTTGTATCCTAAACATGCGAGTTACAATTAGAATTTTACAAATACACTGTGATACACTCCCAGTTGCCACTTGTCACCTAGTATTACTCTCACCTCTTCCTCCTTGCTTACAAGGAATTGTTCCCTAAATTAGAAAAATGGAAACCAGTAATTCCCTAAAAATCCTAGAATATCATTTGATCCAATGACAAGACTAGCCACCTCTTAAATCATATCTAGAAACTTTGATAGCCTTTCATCAGTATTATCACTCTGTGCATCCCTAAGGAAATGTACAAACTCCTCAAGCAGAATTGGCAACACTCTAGTAAAAATATCTCTAGTATTAGATCATGTATGGGCTTCATATAATTGCATTACAGTAACCAGTTCCTTTCTATCTGAGTGAAGAAACACAAATGATAGAGCCTTGTGACACCATTCCAACAACAAAACTGGAAAAATTGTATTCAACTATGTTTCCAATTCATGCAAAGTAGCTAATGCATGGAAATTATTCTTTTGTAAAACTAAAAGCTTTGGAAGAACCACAGGGACCATCTCCTGAACAATATCTACACTTGGTATACCCAAAATGACCTCTGCGAATTCAATTCTCATAACTAGGCTTGTGAAAAACCTTTCTTTCAAGTATTCAAACAGCTCATCTCTAATTCCATCAAACTTGAAAAAGATTGATCTGATTCCTCGCTTCTATTTAAAACTAGCATATTTATGTATTAACCTAACAGCTGTTGCTCTTACCCAACTATTTGAATTGTATTCTGATCAATCAATAAAGAAAATGAGAAAAAAAAACAAATATCCATGGACATCAGCCATTTTCATAATTTCTTCTACTGTTTCCAACAAAGTCTCAAATACATCCAGATCCTCAGTGGCTTCCAAAGCATGTTTCAATATTCCAAGAATATTTTCTTCCTTTTTTTTGTTTCATGCATAATCATCTTCAAACAAAATATCCATTACATTATTCTCAATGAAGTCACAGATTTTCAAAAAAAATTATCTCCTCACAACCTTCTTCTCATAAAGTGGAAGTATATCTAGGTATTTTATACACAAAGGTTTTGTTCCCAGAAGGCCACTTTTGATTGCATGGAATAGAAGACGAGAATTCCCACAGTAGCAACACGAAATTTCTCTAATGATTCACTAAAAATAAGTCGAGAAATGAGAGACTGACAAATACTCAAAGCAAACTCTAACAGTTGCATTATTAAGAATGTATTTCCTTTATATCTAATATAAAGTTACATCAAGGTCACTTTTCCCAGAGTTAGCTGAAATTTGTTTATCACATTGAGCACAAACGAATCCCGATATAAGAACATCTATGTTTCCCAAATTCACTTTCATATGTATACTTAGACAAGTAGCCTTTCAAACAGTAAAATATCCATGCATGAAACTTAAGTGAGTTACACCAATGGAACTTTTGTTCTTTAGGCCCTAGTTCTGATAACAAATATTTATCATACTTATGTTCAATAGTCTTGTTCAAAGAGTAGAGGAGAGGCCACAACTTTCCAACAACTGCTTATGAGAACCTTAAACAACAAAAAACTGTAATTTGGTTCAAAACTTCAAATCAAATTTAAGAGAATTCAGTCCAGATAAATCTCGGTCTGTAATGAGGTTGTTTCAAGTGAGCAATCTGCAAGATAGGTCATTTTGTTCTAGGGCAGAAGAGAGTGATTAAATAGATCCTCAAACTCAGATAGAAGAACCTTTGTACCTAGATCTATAATCTTCCATCAAAACTCAAATAAGAATGGCTTGTAATCTTTGAAACTTGGATCAACATGAGTTGAAGTCATTCTTGAAACTCCCACAAGCATGAAGTCTCATCAACATATAGTTAGGACTCATATAGCCAGGTTTCAAATAGTTGTCAATAAATGCCTGTAGACTGAGCCCTTAGAGTCTTTAATACACCTTCATGTATCCAACGAATCCCACACCACAATAGGACTATTACTTCTCCAAAAGCTAAAACATTTCATAGCACACCCACTTGAGATCTCTGAATGACTGCTTCAAGACTGCAGGCAATTTTAGCATTTCATTCTTATAGTGGTACTACAACAATACTCCTTTTTTTTCAGAGTACAAGAATCAATTCAATACTAGTCCTCTTGTTGGATTAGACCAGAATTTGATGTACTCAATTCGAGTTAAAAATTTCAAGCTGCCTCTTATTCTGACATACAAATAACTACTAGACTCCTATGCAAAATCATGTCACTATGAAACCTCAACGTTTAATAAAAAAAATTCATAGTCAATGTAAGGATCTCAGAGGAAAAATATCTCTTGTGCTATCTCTCATTTCAACTACATACCTAATGAGTCATTCCTTCAAGGTAGAATATCTCACTTCTCAGTTGTATTGCATTCTCTTCTTGTGCGGGCTTGTCCTTACCTGTGCTCTGATATACATGGATTGCAATTATAGCATACACTATGGAAATTGGGTACAAAGCCACAAGGCTTAAATGTGTCAACAGTTAAACCTTTAATGCTAAATACTAACATTGCACTATTTCCAATGCCTTGAAGGAGTTACACCTCTACTAGATTTCACCCTCAATACCTCTAAAAAGTCAAAATAGAATTTTGAGCCCTCATATCCCTTATGGATCAACTGTAGCCTGAAACAAACTTAGACACCCTTGGCAATATATTCCCCTCTGCTTCACCTCCCTCTGAACCATTATGTCCTACCATGCATCCTCGCCATAGAAGGACACATTATGGAGATCCTATTCAATAACAACACACACCTACTAAAGTCTACCTTGCTGCAACTCCTTTCTGCCTTTTGCAGGCCATCATCCTACCCCAACCTCTCATGGATTTGACAATACAACATCTTTGGTTATAGCTTATGATCCAAGTAGATTGAAATGCATTTTTTAATATTTCTCTAATGGAAGTATGCAATGTCCCTAGGTAATTTTTGGCCTTGGGGTTCAATCCTTATCTAGGATTTTCCAATCATGAAAATAATCATAACAACAATGCACATTTATCAACTCATATAATGGTAAGTACCCTTCTATATAATTCACTAATGATATAAGAGATATTTAATAGTCATATGTTTCTTTAGAAAACCACCACAAGTTAGGGCTAGTTGCCTAAGGAACAATAAACCTATAAAACCAATAATCCAGCAATATAATTCTGACTGCAATGTCAACATTCAATAGATCAATATTCCCACTGTAACCCACACTAGAACTATCCAAGTTTAGTTGGTAATATACTAATTAACAACTCACTATCTAATTGTGTTGCCTCCAAACTTGTTTGCTGTTAGGAAGAGCTTGTGACAACCCTTTCTTAGTGGAGTTTCAATTTGCAGTTGGAGTAGTCTCTTAACCTGGTCAAATGGCTAGTTAAATCTTATCACAGTCCCATTTTGATCCAAATTTCACCTGCGGTTGGAGAGTTGATTCTGTTGCTACATTACGTCAACAAACTATAGGTTCTAGAGGTCTTCTTGGGATGTTTAATAATTTTTGGCCTATAATTGGAGGCTTGTAATTGTTGGGGAGTGGTTTCAAAGCTTCATGTGATCACAAAACCCTGAAAGAGATATCTTCTGCGGCCCTAAATACACTCAGGAGGAAGGCCGCATACAAGTGATTCTCTAGATGCTTCAAACTTGGCCCTAAAAACCACCTAGTAACCAACTGATCTCCTGTTTGGTTGAGAAAAACCTCGCTACCTCCTGTTTGGCTTTAGTGCCTCAGAGAGGACCCCTCGCAGCCTTACCTTTCCTTAACCAATGGTTTTGAGCTTGGGTGCACCATAGACAAATCACAAAGAGAAGATCTTGCTGCCCAAAAAAACTAATGGTGGCCATGCATCCCATAGAAAGACCTATGTTGTCTTGAACATGACTTATTGACCAAGAATAACCACTGAGAATGTGTTTCCCTGCTTTCCAAAATGAATCATACATGCTCCAAAATATTATGTTGTAAGAGGTGTAACGAGTGGTTATTGTATGACATGTTACAACTTTGAATCTATCTTTCAAAGCCATTAATATTAATCTCTGTTTTAATCTTTAATTTTTTTTGTTTCTTGTGTTCATTGGAATAATTCTCTATTTGGAAGAAAATGGATGGTTCGAGAAGCATGTAGAACTGTGGGATGTTATCTATCTAATGATTCCTTCCTACTTAAGAAGTGACACAGTTAGGAAACGTTTCATGAGATGAACACTTTATTCAATTTGGAAGAAATTTATGTATTTATTATTTAGATCAAGTTTAACTATGCAATTGTTGCCCAACATTGCCATTTTTAGGTAAGATGTGGGAAGTCTTTAAGTTGGGGTCAAGGAGTATTAACTGTTATTTGTTTTTTAGGCAAGCAACTCTTATTTGACTACTTTTTGGCTCCTAGATGTATCAACTATAATTCTTAATGAAATATCTGTGCCATTTTCCCCTAAAATATTGTTTTTAATTGCATGTTGCCATATATATTTAACAACAAATGATGTTGTACTAATTACTATGTAAGTGAAAAACTCATTCAAGGGTTTGATCAAAAAGGTATGTATTCATGATCCTTTTTCTTTTCTTCACTTCCGCGTTATATTTTATCATCATTCGAAGTGATAAAAAATTTTAAACTTGCTGGAACAAAAAAAAAAGTGTACATAAAAATAAAATTGGGTTTTGACCCTATGGGGATTTGACCTTAACTGTAGAGTAATCAATTGTATTAGCATTAGCTTTACTCATCTACCCTTAATTATGGGATGGTTTTTTTTATTATCTATTCATTTCCCTAGATTCTCTACCCATAGATCCAACACTTAAAATTGCCTCTACACTTGTGGGTGGCCCCCAAGGGGTGGTTTAGCTTATTATTTTCCACATCTTACTATATTTCTCAGATCTAGAGATGCATAACAACAAGTTAATTTATCATCTACAACCATTTACTAAAGTCTATAGCAAGTTATTCACCTCCAAATTTTTAAGGGCTTTTATCACTCAACTTGGTGCTATTCTAAGAGTTATGTCTAGTATTTTGAGTGTCTTTATGCTTTCTGATTTGCATTTTTCTGGAATCATATTTCATTTCTATATTTAATCTCATGAAGACCTTGAAAACACCACTATTTTGTGTGGCTAAGCCACCAATTTATTTGGACAAGACCTACCCACTTATGATCCAATTCCAAACCAATCCATTTGAAACTTAGGCAACCCATAGAGCACCAAAATGCATAAAAACCAAAAAAAATATAACATAAAAATGCACCCCCCTCTTAAAGCCTAATGCTCAAAATTCTCAAGTTTGAATTGGATCTGCAATCGCCAAAAAAATACCAGAATGTATCAAACCAATGGAAAGCTTTAACTCTAGTTGGAAAATACCTAGCATGGAAGTTGGGTTCAAGCCCATGGGTCAAAATTGGTGCAGATGCAATAGTTGTGATTGGGGACAATGTCTTTCTGCTAGAGACAATTATTTTTCAAATTCTAGAGACACGTCACTGCACACTTAATAGAAATGTTGTTGTCAATTGAATGAAAATTTGGAGATAAGGATGGGTCCAAGCATAAGATTTGGGACATGAAAGAAAGCAAGGCCCACATTTGTTTAAGTGATTCCAATGATGAAATTTCTTGGTCATATAACACCATAATTCGACATTATTTAACTAAGTTGGGGTATTATCTTGAAATGCAAAACCTAGAAACATCAACAAACAAATGGTGGTTCAAGAAGCTGTGGATGAAGGGAATTTCGTCCTTATTTTCTTTCTACTAATTACTCAGCCTGAAAATATTGGGTCGACCATAGAACAAAGATAAACCAATTCCATAACCTCTACCCACTGTGGGAAGAAGAAATATGGCACCTATCATAGGAAGCTTGCCCATTCCAATGAGGAATGTCAAGCATTTAGGCCAAAAGAGCTCCAAAAGGAAAAATACTTCCTTTATAAGAATTATTGAGAGGTTGGAGACTTAGAGGTTGATGTCAAAAATCCTAGATACATTGACCCACACTCGATGCTAATGCACAAAGATAGCCTTGCTAATAACAAGGAAGCTCATTGTACATAGAACTGCCAAATCAAGCACAAACTAGCATATATGGTCATTGATAATGGCAACCAATATAACCTTTTCTTGCTTCAATTGGAAAAGGAACTTAAGTTACCAACCTCAACTCATCCAAACTCACATTACCTTGGATGGGTCAAAGATGCACATTAGCCTGTGCTTATCAGTTGAAAATAGATCAAACTGTTACTAAAAGATGACAATATTTCGCTCAATATCTCATATGTTCTTACAAACAAAGATGAGAAGACTTATGAAAATAAGATGATGATAAAAAGTTTAAATAATTGCATAAGTGTAAGTAATATAAGTGGCATTTAAAAAATTAAAGGAAGAATAAAAAAGAGGAATGGCATAAATGCAGATATATTGTAGTACATAAAATAAAAAATATAATGGAGTCAATTGACGAAGAAATCAATGGAGTCAATGGTGGTTGTTTGTCTCCTAAACACAAGAGTTACAATTAGATGTTTACAAATACACCGTGATACATTCCCACATGCCACTTCTCACCTAGTATTATTCTCACCTCTTCCTCCTTGCTTACAAGGAATTGTTCCCTAAATTAGCAAAATGGAAACCAGTATGTCTTCCCTCACAAGGAAGCCACGTGTTTTCCATTGAAATGTGTGGCTGTGATATTTCATTGGGTGATGAATGGGGAAGAACACTAGGACCTATCACCATGGATTTCTTGGAATTCCACATGAGTTTTCAAGAGAATGGAAATTCCTACATGCTCAAAGGTTCCAAAGCAACCATTAGAGAAATAATCAACTACCATTGTATGGAAAATATTTTGAAAAACGACCATTGTTTGAAAATGGGGGATATGTGAAATGTGAGGGAAGACATATTGGTTTCCATTTTTATAATTGACTAGGTGAAAGACTCAAATATTTTCTATACTTCCTCATGGCTGACATGCTATGGGTGTTTTTCATGGGACCATTGGGTCCATAAAAGAGGTTATCCAAATTTTAGCCAAACATAATTAGTGTACCAAAATATTTTTTTTAAGAGGGGCCACAAGTAATGGTATGAGATGGTCCACAAGAAATGAAAAATAAATTACTGTAAAGTGACACCACAACAATCATTTTTTCACAAGGATTTTGTTGAGCTACATCTCTTGTAGCAGTATTGGAAAGCATAGTTCCATCTGAAATATGGGCTATTGAAACCTCACCAAGACCCTTTCAACATCATTATGTCTAAGGATTGTTGGAACCAGACATAGTAGAGGAATGGGGTTATCCAAAAGAAGACATCCCAGATTCACAAGGAGATCAACTATTAGCTTCTAACCCCAACATTACTGTAGATAGTGAGAAATCCAACACTACAACAATATGGATCTCTGTCAATGACGAGGCATCTATTTCAGATTTTAGAGAAAATTCAAGTAAAAAATGATTGCTATAAATACCACTGCATAGATTTAGAAGCCTTTGATGATGAAGGCCATGCTTTCCATTTTTTCACTAGTGTATAGACCACCTCCAATGCTCATACGATGATGATATGGATGAGCAAAATTTTTTCCACTTTTGACTAGACAAACAATCATGCAGCAAATATGATGAAGCCCTAAACACATCCAATCATAATCTATTTGGAGATGCTTTGAAACTTGAACACACTTTTGAGGTTAGAGAAGTGTATTTTGATCAGCAAAAAGTGAGATAAGATACGATAAGATAATTTATATATCGAACGAATGACAATAAATAGGTCAACGAGACTGAAAGGTATAACTAGTACAAGTAAAATGTGGGAGTGAAAACACAACTCCTTGAAAATGCCAAAGCTAAATATAGGGTAAAACGAAGAAAAGATGAATACAAAAATAGGAAAACCTTATAAACATGTATATAAACAGATCATGTAGAAGGCTAAGTGAGGGTAATAAAGCTATGCGCATTCCTGGAAACACATTTGGCAGCTCAAAATTGCATTCCAAGTTTGATCAAAACACAAATATAACACCTACACTGCATTTTTATGTCGATGATGAGTGTGTTAGAGATAAAGAGAGGTCTATTCCTAAGATAGATTGTGAAGTGCAAACAATGGGATGCTTCCTTCTAGCCAATACTCATTTTGAGGTAGTGTTAATGACCACCCTGTTGAAGAAGACAAGGAACAATTTCCTACAAGTTTTTCGGCCTGCTCAATTGGATTTATACACTTGGAAATTTCTCTTCATTTTATTCACCTTTGAAAACAATCCATATTTCCAAATGATTGAAAATGTGAGAAAAGGTCCTAAATGCAGAGGAGGAATATCAGCAGGAAGGTAGGAAACAACTTTCTACCAATATTGCAATCACCCAAGAAGACTTAGAACATGATGACAGGGGTATCATGTCATGCCTTTTTTATACACTGGAAAATTGAAATTCAACCAACATATGACAAAATCTTGAGCACAGATGGAGATAATGTACGAAACTATAGTTCTATTTTCTCTGAGAATTAGAGTAATAATAAATTCATTAATATAGGGAAATCTTGAAGATCCCCTAAGGTTCAAAAGACCAACACTCCTATATGTGATTTTTAATATGGTAGAAACTTTGGCACCCATATTTATGTGCATCTCCAATAAACATTACCTATTAAGTTCAAATAGAACAATGCAAGATCCTATATTTTTTGCTTTGACATCCATCCTACATATGACATGGATTCTAATGAGGAAGAAAAGAACGCTGATCATATCATCAAGTTGTTTTGTGAACCATATGAGACAAAGGTAGAAAGGTAAATTCCATTTGTTGAAGGCATCCTTATTTAAGATGAATAGTCTTATCATATTGGAAGAACTAACCAATATCCAAGAATACAAGAGGACGTCCACAAACCCATAATTGATTTACATAGTGAGCATAATCATTTCCAGGTTTTTATCTTATTGTTCATAGTTATGATAATTGGTCTTCAAAGGAGGTTGTTCTCCTAACTACAAATTATATTTGGGTAGCTTTAATTTCCCATACAAAACAACCCCTTTTCAGCAACACTGATGTTTATGGCCAAGATAAAAATGTTCCTCTGTTTGATCCAGAAGCATTGGAACTAAAGTCTCAATATTTCCTTTGACCATAATGAGACCAGATATTTATTATAATGGAGAGCCATATATGGATCTCTCTCCCAACCCAAGGTAGTCTCAAAGTTCCCAAAATAAAATAATTTTCTTTCTTGAAAAATAATTCCCAAGAAGGGTTCTTTACAATATGACATGGACAAGGTCACTTGACATAAACCTTGGAGGTCTTCAATGGAGACCTTACCTAAAAAATTTGACCCAAGCATGAAACCCATGCTTTAATAAGTCAATTTATTTAATAATAAATTTATTTTTCTTTCTTTTGATAAATATATTTCATTATGACTCAAATACAATTATGAAGACCAAACCTAGTTACAAAATCTAGTTACAATCTTCAACACAAAGCCCCAGCCAAAGTATAAAGGGAAAAATCCTAAGCACTCACATGAACTAATAAACAACTCACGCATTTGGTAGAAGGCCTTGATTATAGACACAACTCAACCACCATGGAACAATTGTATGAGCTTGAAGGCAAGATCCACCAAGAAAGGTGGGCCACTAATAGTTAGCCAATGGATAGAGAGATAAAAATGCTAATCCTACACATAGGCATTTCTAGGAGTCGAATTACCCAATATAACAAAAGAGTGGACTTGCACTAGCACACTAGGGAAATGATTTCCAATAGTATGGATCACAAGACTAAGCAAGAAACCTCCTGCTAGAGCACATTCTAGATATCCTCCAAATGTTGGATGATAAATATATCTCCCTGAAAGAACAAATGTGTGGCCTACACTCTAGTAAAGCTTGCTCAATCTATAGACATGTCACATACACATGACTAAACAACAGCAGAGAGATTTATGTTAACAACACTTATCCAATGTCACATGAATTCTCCTAAGGCTATTGTAGTTTTTAATGACAAATAGTTGATCATGGTATATCTAGGTATGATTTTGAAATTCACTAATTTTATGCAGGGAGCATTGGGCCTGCCCATGCAACTAGCTAATGGAAAATTATGTATCACCAAGAAAGGTGCACCACTATTAGTTAGCCTGTGGATAGAGAGATAAAGATGCTAATCCTACACATAGGCATTTCTAGGAGTAGAATTACCCAATATAAAAAAAGAGTGGACTTGCACTAGCACACTAGGGAAATTATTTCCAATAGTATGGATCACAAGACTGAGAAAGAAACCTCCTGCTAGAGCACATTCTAGATATCCTGCAAATTTTGGATGATAAATATATCTCCCTGAAAGAACAAATGTGTGGCCTACACACTAGTAATGCTTGCTCAATCTATAGACATGTCACATAAACATGGCTAAACAACAACAGAGAGATTGATGTTAAAAACCCTTATACAATGTCACATGAATTCTCCTGAGGCTATTGTAGTTTTTAATGACAAATAGTTAATCATGGTACATCTAGGCATGTGTTTGAAATTCACTAATTTTATGAAGGGAGATTTGGGCCTGCCCATGCAACCAACTCATGGAACATTATGTATCACCAAGAAAGGTGCACCACTATTAGTTAGCCTATGGATAGATATATAAATATGCTAATCCTACACAAAGGCGTTTTTAGGAGTCGAATTACCCAATATAAAAAAAGAGTGGACTTGCACTAGCACACTAGGGAAATGATTTCCAGTAGTATGGATCACAAGACTGAGAAAGAAACCTCCTACTAGAGCACATTCTAGATATCCTGCAAATGTTGGATGATAAATATATCTCCCTGAAAGAAAAAATGTGTGGCCTACGCACTAGTAATGCTTGCTCAATCTATAGACATGTCACATACACATGGCTAAACAACAACAGAGAGATTGATGTTAACAACACTTAGCCAAGGTCACATGAATTTTCCGTAGGCTATTGTAGTTTTTAATGATAAATAGTTGATCATGGTACATATAGGTATGAGTTTGAGATTCACTACTTTTATGCAGGGAGCATTGGGCCTACCCATGCAACCAGCTCATGGAACATTATGTATCCTTCTAAACACTGACACTAGTAAAGTAATAGCTAGAAAAATTTCTTGGTATATTTATTTGTTTGAATACATGTTAGCTTTATGAATATGACCTATTCTGAAAAGATTCAAGGGTTCAACCAAAGCTCTAGAAAACTTTCAACATGTCTATAACCTAATTTTGAATATATAAATAGAATATCCTACTCACAACAAAAGGTTTAAAAAAAATATCTACACATAACAACAAGAATCTTATTGAGTAGTGAGATTCTGAAATCAACCCACAAGTGGCAATGACCTAGTTTTATGTTAGTCATTAGTACTTTATGTTAGTCATTGAAATTCGGGGTTGTCGCAATTTGTGGGGCATTTATTGACAAAACAAATGTTAAGTTACAAAAAGGAAGTGATTTAGAAGCAGCAATAAGAATCTTAATGGATAGTGAGATTCTAAAATCAACCTACAAGTAGCAATAAGAATCTTGGTAAGTTTCAAAAGGTTAAAAAAAAAATGCATGTAAAGCCATTGATCCGAGATACAAAGAACAAAGGATTAAGAGGGAGAGAAAATTATAAATAGGCCCAAAAGCCTCATGAGAGGAATGTTTAGTTGCAGTTACTCTTTGAAATATTTAACTCTGGCAAATTGCAACGTCCATATCTTCTCAAGAAAATTCATCTATCTTGGTATATTGGAGGTTCATTTATCAATAGAGTTATGTTTAGTAAAATTTTTGCAATCTTGTATACTACATTTGTTTTCCTAGTTTTAGGAATAGTAGTTTTGGGATTTTAAATTGCTCAGGTACTTTTGGTTGAATAGAAATTATTTATTTTCCTACATTTGACTTGCTTATCACCCTGTGACCAAGTTAAGATTATAACAGGAAGCACAAACAATTTTTAAAAACTCATTTCTTACATGATGGGTATAAATGCTTGTAAAATTGACAAGGCCTATCATCATAGCTAACAATCTGCAAACGTCATTTTCTTGATAATAAGACATAATTTTGGTCAGAATTTTAATAATGTTTATCGAGCTTTTGACTTCCTCATCTTCACCAATGAAAATGAACATTGAACCTAGTATTTTGATCTAGGATAGAAAATCTCATTAAAGTTCAAAAAAATTGGCTATATGTGCGAAGTACTTGACAAGTGCAACCTACATCTTTTTATTTGGCTATTTTACTTAATGTCCATTCCTTTCATTCATTTCAGAAATTTCATCCTATTGCCAAGATCCACATTCTACAACCTACCATCTGAACCTGGTTGATTCATCCTCACATGCACTAACTCATCCCACACATTAAATATTCATAACTTTTTATATAAGCCTCTAAACATGACAAACTCATGCAAATACTTGACTCTTTTTCCAAGCCTTTTAAATCATGAAGTTTAATTCCTATTCCAAAAAAATTGAAATTCCATAATCAAAATTCTAACAAAAATGGTTGGGTGTCCAAATAAACAAACATAAAGCTAAGCAACATATGGACAATAATTCTTCAAATTTCATGGAACTAGGTTTACAAAGAAAAACCGGTGAACCTACCAAAACTACATCGGAAAAATAATCCTTACAAAAATTAAAGTCTTGCAAAAATGAAAAATAAATGAAGGGCAACCATACCAGTCGTGATAAATTACAATAAGGCCTCCCTCATATATCATGCCAAGTGTATTGTCTTTTGACAACATTCATAACACAAGCTTTGTTCGATGTAAGTGTTGCTGCAAAGCCACCAAGATCTGCATTCATGTCCATAACATTCTGATATCTAATCTCTCCAATATATTTGTTGATTCTTTTGTAGGCCTCCACGTGCTTCTTCCATTACTGTGTATCGGCATTATATGACTCGGCTGTAACACCTGATAATGAACCACTGAGAACTCTAGGAGGAACAGAATTAAGGCTCTTTGGAAACTTTTCCAAAATCCCTCCAGCCACATCACTAGCATCATTTACTTTAGGCATTCGTGTAGTGCATATTCCATTCTCTTCTACCTAGACAATGAGAAAATTTTATAGAGTTTTATCAGATAAGCATAAAGTTTCAATCATATGACTAAAAATAGGCGACTGTCAAAGGAGTTCAAGAGAAAAACAGATTTATTTTTGCACTGCACTGCAATCTGAAGCCAACCATGAAAACATGGTTGAAAGATTCCTAATAATTTGATAGTTGAACCTATCTGCAGCATAAGATCAATTTATACATGGTCGTTGAAATGTAAAAGCATACAGGAAAACTCACATGACCTGAAAATGATGAAATAAAAAAGTATCGTTGACATGTATTCAAGATATAAAATTGCTAATCCCTAGGCATTAAATTCACAAGTTTTAACAGGTCAATAGCCATTCTATTATTTTGTTACAAAACAATTCTCCCAACATCTAAATCTGTCAGAAAATTAGCCTGACAAACAAACAGACACTGTACTTCTGCTTGGCAGCAATGCAAGCTTATATTTTTCATAGTCAGCCACACTTAATTTTTGGTTCAAACAAATCCTAAAACCACAATGCACTTTGGAACATAGTCACTGCAAGATTGACATCCAATTTAAAATTTGATGTGGTATTTAGACTTCTAAAGGGAAAAAAAATAATTAGAGGATTAATTACAAGCACAAAAGTTAATAACTCGTTAAATATCATAACAAAATTAACTTGCTGCCTCAAGCCCAATAATATAAAACCTACAAGCACATTCTAGGAAGCGCCAAAAAAGGCATTACCTATCAAGGCGTTCGCTCGTGAAGAATAAATAATCTAGGCCATTATCTCGTTCATACTATCCCCTAAGTGCGCATTCTAACTCCTTCTAAAAAAGGGTCGTAGTGTACGTATGTTTTGGATTTCACTACTAGCATTACCTCGTACCAATAAGGCCAATAAGGGTACCAGAGTGAGTGCTTGCCTCATTAACAAACATATATATCATGGTCTCCTGCCTCATTCGTGGTGGACAAACTAAAAAACTCTCAATTGCATGAGCATAGTTTAGCGACAAATTAACCTGCCTAAAAGTATTTGATCCAAAGTATATATTCAATCCTAGACTTGAACCTAAGAAAACCTGCTGCACTGAGGTTATATTCCTTCCTGAGTATAAAAAATTTCTGGGTTACAAACGTTGTTCATAAATATAGTCATTTTTTATTCACCATCAATAAAATTTTTAGAACATATTTTAGCACATTGTAGATTTGGTTATGCCGTGTTATCAAATTAAGCTACATAAACTGTCTTCAAGTTTGCAAGTATGAAGTTCAGGTACTTTCCATTGATGATGTCTTAAACTACTGAGTTAGCAAGAGAACCACTTGCAGCAACAGAAAGTGTTTGTCCTAATCGTTTTGAAAAATCAACTATATAAATATAATTTGCAGTAATGGAAACGACAAGCTCAAAAAAATTGAAGATGTGGTCCAAATAAAAAAGAACCTAATTGGAAATCGTCCTTCAATCAAGAACTATTAACAAGTCAGAAGCCCCAATGGTATGAGCTACATTTACAAGCTGCGGTGAGTTGTTCCTTCCTTAAAAATGTATTGAATAACATTGTGTGTTATCTGTGGGATAGGTACTGCAGTTTTGGATTCTTTATAATTCTGCAATATTTGCAATCGCACAGGAGGGAGAACTTTGTTTCCTTTTGACTAAAAATGCAGAATACAAAGTCTTCAAATGAAGATTAACTGCAATTTTTTTTTTTGTTACAACACATGCGTACACGATAAAAATAACAAAAAATTCAAAATAAAACATATAATTTAAAACCCAATGAACTTGGTCCAACTTGTTCATAGTTTTAGTTACTCTGTTACACTTGTTGTGAACATCAGTTTAATTTTTTCTTTGAAATATTGAAGCGGTGTGTGAAGCATTTGATCGCATTAATGGCTTCTAATGAGCGCAGAAATTCATTTGGGATTACATGGGCAGAGCAGTGGGATTATTCATTCAACGACCAAGAGAGAACGTAGCAGAACAAGTCCGTGGTCATGACCAGATTAGCAGATTATAACAAGAAGATGAAATACAATGCGTTTGCTGGGGCCAAAAAGGTGAAGGAAGGGACTTCCGCTGGTATCCGTTGGGTGAAACATCAATACCACAAAAATGCCTAGAAGTGAAACAGTAGTCATTGTCCAAAATTTGCAGAAGAAACAAGTGTTGGAAGGGCTTATGTGTGAACTATTTTGCTTCCACTAAATTCTTGATTAAATTTATATTGTATTAATTTTTGGATCAAATTTTTGAGTATATTAAATGACTGAACCATTTCAAGGTATTGATTGAATTTAAAAAAACCCAACGAAATTGGGAATGCTATAAATTAACTAATTGCAGATATAATCACAAAAGGCTGAAGATTAAAACTTAAATGCAGTGAGATCATTCGTAGAACAAGTGGCATGACAATGTGAGACAGAATAAGCAATATGCTGATTTGATCAAGAAATAGAGTTTGAAAAAATTACTTCGTAATCGATTTCGGCCTCATCACTGTCAAAAGCATTCGGCCTCATCCCTGCCAGAAACATTTTGATCATTTTGATCGTCGTCTGGGCTGGACGCTTCTGTCGACTGATTGTTTTGATCGTTTTCTGGCATCCGCCAAGTTACGGCTTTGAGTTCTTCTTGGTCCTCCTCTTTTCATTGGTGGCTCAATTCTTCATTCTGTGGCCATTCTTCCTCGGAGAAAGCCAGGCTGTTTGATGAACTCCTACTGCTCTTGCCCATGGCTCAGCTCAGCTACCATGATAGATCCCAAAATCTGTATGGAAAGATTGAGCACAAATTCAAAACCCGTAAAAAAATTTCACTGCCCTTTTTTATTAATTTATTTTCATTTTTGGATTGGGAAATTTTCCCTCCTAATTCACTTGTTCCCGCCTTTTTACCTTCTGGCGAAATTTGAGAGAGTGGGAAGGATTTCCCCATTGTTTGTAAGTTCCCGCTTTTTTTATGTGAGGATTTGGCAATGAGGGTCACTAGAGCCTCTTGAGTCTTTGTTGGTCCAATTTAGTAGGGAAAAGGTTTTCAAGGAAGCAATGAAACATATTGGCCTTAATATATCATTAGTTTTATATATGAAGATATCTCATTTATATAGTATTATAATTATATTATTTTTGTAATTTTAATCTTTGTTGAGTTATAGAGTTAATGAATACATGTAAGTGTAGGTAATGATTTAAATGGAGGGTGTTATAAGATTAATTTAAGGAAATTGAAAAATATAGAGGGTAATGAAATCAATACAAATATCTTCATAGGGTTTAAGAGGCATAAAGGTGGTAGAATATTGCAATTAAGAGAACTATATAGAAATTTAGGAAATATTGATACAAATTGCACATATATATATGTTGTGGTGCAAATGTAAAATTTTTTTTGAAATTCTTTTGTAAGGTATAAAAATGGTCACGTTTGCCATGTTTTTTAAAAGTATGCATGTGTATGTAATGGTGGAGTAAATGACTTATGTTAGGAGGGATAAGGTTGAACCCCAACAAATACAAGCAAGGATATCAATCTAGTAACGTTGGTGGTGTGGGTCAATGAGCATTGGGCTATTTAACTTGCTTTCACACGCATTTGTTTTTTGGATTGAAATTGTTTTGATGAACACAAGAAAGTGGCAATTAATTGATTTTAGACATTGGAATGTGGTAGAAGCATCTCAAAAGCTATGAAAGCGCCACTTTAACTCAACAATCACAACTAAGTGGTATCTATTCTACGAAAGTCACTCTAGACTTGGACCTAACCCTATCTTAAATAAACAACCCCCTTAAGAAGGCAATTCGGCCCATGAGGGGTGAACAATATGTCACATGGAAATGTTGAACACTTGTGGGGGAATAATAGCACACTATTTTCACCCACCAAGCAATAAGAAAGCCCCCATCAATGTTATGCACTACATTAAATGGGTTGAGTGTCCTTGGATGCCTCGAACACTCGTACTGAATTATGTGAGGTTAACTAAGTTAACCAACAAAACATGTCTTCAATAATGATAACAATATTTGCACACAATTTATTCATTGAACATTAAAATGAGGCTTTACTACTTGTAACCAACCATACATGTAGTTGATCAAGTTGGCCAACCTAACACGCTTCTACTAGTGATAACCAAAATGTACATGTTGGTAATCGGATGACCAATGTGGTATGCCTCAACATTCGTAATTGAACATAAATGTTGTTGATGGGTTGAACAGCCTAACATACCTCTCGCAATTGTAGTTAAACATGCATGTTGATAGGGTTAGTCTCCGAGATAGTGTTAATAAAAAATAGATGTTAATAATTACCAACATAACACATCACTAACAATGACAATCGAATGCGCATGTCAACAAATAAACTAATTGACATGACATGTTGTTAATTAAGATGATTGACATGAAACACAACTTGCTAAGCTGACCAACTTGAAAAACTATTGGTTTTGTCAATGAACTAAAATGCCTTTAATGAACACAACCAAATGTTCATGATGTTGAACAAGTAAACCAACCTGACATACCTTTAACAATAGTAACAATGTCTGAAATGTCTAGCCAAGACCAGACTCTTTTTCTGGTGCATCCTCCAAAACAAAGTGCCAACTTGGGACTTTCTCCAAAAGAGAGGGAAATTGGGGCCGAGTTGGTGTTCCCTCTGCAAGTCAACTGAAGAAAATATACACCACCTTTTTCTTTCTTGCCCTTTTAATTCCAGCCTATGGGAAGAAACCTTGAGATTGGTTAATATCCCCTTGAATTGGCAAGGTGAAGACTTTCCTCAGGCGTGGAATCATTGGTGGCAGGAGGCTCCAAATGATAAATTTAGATCTATCCCTCTTCTTATAGCATGGGGAACATGGATTGCCCGTAACAAGGTGATTTTCAATGAGCAGTCCTCTCCTATTGCTAGATTGGCATCAGAGGGAGCTGCCATCTATGACAACATTCCTACTCCTTCTGGTTCAGGCTCTACTCGAAAAATACAGCCTAAATTAATAAATGATTCAATTCTGTGGGCTTTTTTTGATGGGGCCTCTGGTTTAAATGGTTCTTGCGGTGCTGGTTTAATTATTCATCTTTCTCATGGAAACTCTCTCCGTGCTTCGGTGGGCCTTGGGCAAGGGTCCAATAATTTTGTTGAACTTAAAGCTCTCCATTTTCTTCTTTGCCGGTTGATTTCAAAACATTTGAGTCAGATTCAGATTTTTGGTGATTCTAGGAATGTTGTGAATTGGTAGGGACACAGTAGTGCAGGAATTATATTTTGTTACCTTTACTTAAGGAGATCCGTCGTCTTAAATGTTTCTTCTTTGAGATATCTGTTTGTCACATTTACAGGGAAAGGAACCAAGAAGCAGATCGATTATCTAAAGAAGGTGCTCAGCAAGATTTGGGGTCCTGGACAGTAACAAAGATGGTGAATGGGGCTGTTCATGCCAGGGAATAGCCGTCCTTTATTTAATTTCTTCTATTTTATTTCTGTTATGTATATATTTGCTCTAAAAAACTTTAAAAAATCTACTTTATTTGAGTCCAGAACTATTTTCCTTATGTAAGAAGGTTCTGGGCTCCATTTTTGTTATCTTATGATATACTTTTGGGGACTGGGATAGTTATACTGCCATTCCCTTTCACTGATCTATAGAAGCCGTGGGCCTTGTCAGTGCATTGGTATCCTTCTACTCTCATCTCTGTTTCGGTTCTCTGGGAGATGATGAACTAAAGGAGATGCATTGGAGCCTTGAGTGGATATTTTTTGGTTTTTTGTGGCTGCTATGCATCCTTATAGGTTGTAAAGCAGCTATGTCCCCATCTCCCTTTGAAAGAAGGGAATGGATCTGTTATAGAAATGCTCTGCATATGTTCTGAAACTATCTATATAATAGAAAGTTCGATTTTTTTCCAGTGGAAAAAAAAAACACTAGTAAAAATGTGTGCAATTTGTGGATTGAGAAACCAAACTAACATACCTATGATAATCAGAATCGACCATACATGCCTATTGTGATCAACCCTTCACCAGTTCTGTTGATTTCATGCAAAATTAAGCATGTCATGCAACTCTTATACTAACTTTGATACATATACAAATTAAGTTTGTATTTACTTGTTAGAATTGTGTTAAAGTGTTTCCCCTTTAAATGTCACAAGTTTGAATCCAAGGGAAATTAAGATATGTACATATACCTCCATGGATTAAATATTTAAAACATTGCATGAAGGGCATCAATTGTCCCACGAACAAGGGGGTCTCACATGCCAATTTAGCATCTACCTATATTATAACTTTATATTAAATACTATTATTATTTTCTTGTGTTAATATGAGTGCTTTTAATATTTAATATACAGTTAAGTAGATTACCCCTTGACTAATTAGTGAAGTATTTAATATTGGATGAGAGAGTTGTAAGGTTGAAATTTCTATACCTTGTGTTAATTTGGGTGTTTGTATCATTTCAATGCAAAATTTGATTTCATACATATCCATAGATCCATTAAAGGCATTTACACATGCCAACCAAAGACATCCAATAGCTGGGTTAGAACTAGCGGTTGGGAGGAGTTCATTATCATATTCATCCAAGGGTTTACATACTAGAGAAATTAGGGCATGCATTTGATTTATGCGCTAATGTTTGAATGATATGAGGAGACGAGTTAGTGCAAGTATTTCTTATGGTAAGGCCCTTCACTTGTTCCTTTATTTCTTAAAGTAAACTTGAAAAAAGTGATTACAAATATATGATACATATAATGTGTAAACCATTCCCAACATCACGACATTAAACATTTACACGAGATGCAACTTATTTCATGTTCAATAGATTTTTTCTTTAAAAAATAAATATATGGTACCATGATATAATATAGTGATTTACCAACATTGACCACCAAAAAAATGACCTAAACGACAAATGTTATGTATGGTGAATATCATCCACCATAAACTATGATTATTAGCCACTCTGACACCCCTAAGTTTATGGTAACTCATTGAACATGACTCCAAGAGTTGTTTCGAGCTTTGTAAACTTATTCTTTCCCAAAATTATAACAAGGATGTCTCATCATTGTAGCATTTTTTTCTGCGTCTTTCATCAAATTCTCCGCAACCACATTTTTATGTTATCCTTAATTAAAATTTCAATTCCACGCGTTTTCTTATTGCATGTTTTAAAGGGTTTCCTTAATTCTCATGGTAGACACAGAGTCGCATTCATGGGTCCTTCTGTGTTTTGGGGAGCATCACATTACTTGCAGTGGTTTCTCTCTAAATCAACACATGTCAAGCACGGTATGATAAACCAAAACATATTAGCACATAAAAGGCCATTGATTTCGAGTTAATCCCTACCCTACGCTATGGAAATTTTTTTGGTTTGAATAACTTTTGTTAATGAATAACATCATTGTGAGTAAAAAGGTAATGCACTTTGGCTTGGCATTTTCTTGTTTCTTTAGGGGTTTTAATGGATTTGGGGTTAGGGGTTAGGGGTTAAGGGTTTAGGGGTTACGGGTTAAGGGTTTAGAGGTTTAGGGTTGTTAAATGGGTTAGGGGTTTAGAGGTTTATGGGGTTAGGGATTTAGCAGTTAATGATTTTACAGGCTAGGGGCAATGGGGTTAGGTTTAGGGGGTTAAATGGGTTAGGGTTTTTGGGGTTTAGGGGGTTAAATGGGTTAGGGGTCAGGAATTAGGGTTTAAAGGGTGAGGGGTTTAGGGGGTTAAATGGGTTAGGGGTTAAGGGTTTAGGGGTTAGGGGTTAAGGGTTTAGAGGTTTAGGGTTTAATGGTTAAATGGGTTAAGGGTTAGGGGTTAAGGGTTTAGAGGTTTAGGGTTTAGGGGTTAAATGGGTTAGGGGTTGGGAATTAGTGTTCAAGGGCTTAGGGGTTATAATGATAGTTTCATTGGTCTCTGTTTGTGCACAATATTTCTTTATTCTTAGTGTCTCAAAGTAACAATTTTGTAGGCACTATTGCTTGTTGCCATGTCTTCTATATTTATTAATTTCTAGTATTTTTTAGCCATTGCTTTACATTTACTGATGAAAATGTCTATTGAAATTTAAACAAATGTATGTTAAATCTCCAGTTTCAAACTCAGCCACAGTGTTGTCACACAATTTAAGTCTGGAGAATGGACATCTAATGAAGTCTCAATAACCACACTACACCTCATGACCGCTACAGAAAAGCTTAAGTTCGAGTGTCCCACATACATGAGAAAGTTGGTGATTATACTCTTGCACCTCCACCTAATTGTGTCTTAGAAATGCCCTTGTTTGTTGCAAAAACATCCTGATGTTGTTGACCTTGTCCCTTAACAGACCAAGGAAACAGATGAAACTGAGATGAATGGAAAACTCTAAGAAGTTGGAGAGAGTAGAAAAGACTAGGATGATTTAAAGGATAAGCTTGAAGAATGTAATAGTGATTAAACAACTGAAATTTGTCCCAAACAAATAGTTGATAATGTGAAACCTTCTTCTGTACCAGTCAAGCAAGAATACATTCATGTGAGAGCAAGAAGAGGCCAAGCGACCGATAGGCATAGCCTAGTAGAGAGGGTATGGTTCCCTCTTTTTAATGAAAGATTTGATTTAGATTTTGTATATCGAAGATTAACCGTTTTAATCTTGCCAACAAGGGGGGATTAACCTGATTATAGGTCCGAACTAGACCTGCTTTCGTTTGGAATGGATAATCCCAATGAGTTTTAAGGACTATTATAAGGTTTAGGGTTATAAGGAGTTAATGGTTAAGGGATTATGGATTAGGGGCTTAGGGCTTCGGGGAATAAGGGCTTAGGGTTATGGGTTATGGGAATAATGAGTTAGTGGTTAAGGGGTTAAGGATTGGGGGGTTAGGGGTTAGGGGATTTAGGCACATTTAGGGTTTAGGGGAATAATGAGTTAGTAGTTAAGGGATTAGGTATTGGGGTTAGGGGAATAATGAGTTAGTGGTTAAGGGGTTAGGGATTTAGGGGTTAGGGTTAGGGGATTTAGGCACATTTAGGGGTTAGGGGAATAATGAGTTAGTGGTTAAGGGATTAGGGATTAGGGGCTTATGGGCTAGGGGATTTAGGCATAGTTAGGGGTTAGGTGAATAATGAGTTAGTGGTTAAGGGATTAGGTATTAGGGGCTTAAGGGTTAGGGGATTTAAAATTTAAGGATTTTAGGGGTGAGGGGTTAATGGGTTATGGGTTGAGAGTTACTAGCTTCATGTTGGCAATTCATGTGAAAAATAATTTTGCATTGGAGTTCAGAGGTTAGTGAAAGGATAAGGTAAGGGAAGATGAGGGAGCCCAAAATTAGACTCTTAAATATGGTTTGGTGTTGGTCCTAATGGTGGCCTCTAAAGAGGAAGTGTAAACATCGCGGGAAGTTTTACGGAGGGAGTGGCTTATGTGTGCTTGTCATGGGAATTTGCTGGTGCGGTGTGTTAAATCGGTCCCTGCTGCTCGGTTTCTTAGCCATTTATTGCGTATGGGTTGAGGATAGGAAGTTGAAGGGAAGTGAGATCACTCGTTTCCATTTTTATTGGCTTTCAGTGAGCCTTTTTTTTCGTTATAAGAGAGGAAGCTAGAATTTTCAGTCTAGAAAACCTCGAGGGTGGTGGCAGAAAACTACTTTCTTTTCCAAATTTCGTGCCCTCCAGCATGGGTGTGACAGTGTTTGGTGGATTGGTGTGTGGTCTCTACGTGGATAATTTTGAGGCTGGTCACTACCCTAGGGGGATTTACGCTCAAGCGTCAGCTACTTTTTCATCGTTTGTTGTTCAATTTCTTGTGTTGGTTTAGTGGGTGATGGTATTTGGTTTTGTTGGTGGTAGAAATATTTATCTAGTAGTGGGAGGTGTCTATGTTCTTCCAACTTGTGGTGGTGGGAGACGACATTTGGCTCCTTCGTTGGTGGTGTTTGTTTTCTATAGTGGGGGGCTGGTCTCTCGACTCTACACATGGCGGGGTTCCTTGGCCTTGGTGAATTATGAAGCCCCTGGTGTGGTGTGGGTGTTCTTCCTCCCCTGTCATCCATGGCCCTGTGGGGGTGGAAAACTCAGAAATAATCATGGCATCTCCACGCCAGGGTGTAAAGACTGTGGGGCGTGTGTGACTCGCTAGTGTGGGTGCACATGGGGGTGGTGGAGTAGGTAAGCAGGAGGATAACAGAGGTGGGGGTTTGAGGGTTCAAAAGTAGAGTTGTCAGGGTGGAGGAGGCCGTGGCAGCAAGGGGAATTACAGGTTTGATTTATTTGAGGTAAATGAGGGGCAGGTTATCCAACAATATTGTTGCCTAGAGAACGGTCATGCACTTATCAACAACTTGATGGAAAGAGTGGACACAACTGATAGATTTTATCGTGAGGAGTATGCAGAGCAGATGGCAACATTGCACTGAATGCATTGTTTACAGTGCCAAGTCTGGGAGAGACTGGTAGTTTTTGTTTAGCGAGGCCAAAATCAACTCACTAAGAAAGTAGAAAAGCTGGAGACTTGGTTGGCGCACTTTTAAGGGCACGGTTAGTGTGACTTTTATCCTCCACCGCATCTAGGAACAACCCCAGACAACCCTGCATCCATCATGTTGGATGATTAGTATGATATTTGGTGTTATTTATGTTTTATATAATGTGTTTTGGTGCCTCTAGCCCAATCGTTTATGGAAAATGTCCCTAGTCCCTCTTTTGCATTGTTTTGCGTCTGGTGCAAATTTTTGTCAACAAACCTAGTTGAGGTGAGACCACCTGCTTTGTAACTAGCTATATGTACTCTTTTTTTCCTATATGAATATAACACTGACTTAAAAAAAAACAAAGGTTCATACATCATTAAAAAATTAATTAAGTTTCATACTTAAATTCACAAATGTTCATACCTATTTACTAAATAGGTCTATAAATATATATTATAGGTTTATCTATTTAGTATTTATTGTAGTTTTATCTATTTAGTATTTATTAAATGTAAATTTTATGATTTAATACTAGATTTAATTAGTGAACTCACATGTTTAACATAATAAATGTTATATTAATCTAGTTATTAAATGAAAATATGAAGAAACCTTAGATTTAAAACAACTCACTCTTTTAACATAAATCAATGAAGCTTAAAAATCAAACTTTATGGCAAAATATTAAATATAATAAATAAAAATATAAATTTGGCTATCTAATTAATATTACCTGTACTAAAATTATAATGAAGGCATTGGTGTAAAGTTGATAGATGATTCATGCAATTATGTTAATTGTAGATGAATCCACATGCATTGTTAAACTTTAGAGACAAAAGGGTATTCTTAATTTTAACTCTATAAATTCAGAGACCCCTTTGTCTCTAAATTTTAACACTGCAACTGGATTCAAAGACACCTACAGTGAAATGTAACACTTTGGTACCAAAATTGCAATTTTCCATATATGGAGTGACACAATTAAAAATTACTGACATAAATGACTAATTCATATACTTGTTGTACTTGTTATTTGGCCATATTTTTATTCTTGGAATATAATAGTCATTTACATTAATCATTATTAATTTTGTCACTTATTATCTAGTCATATATTTTAATCCTAGACTAAATTAGTCATTTAAGTTAGTCACTTTTACTTTAGTCACTTATTATCTAGTCATATATTTTATCCCTGGACTAAATTAGTCGTTTAAGTTAGTCACTTTTAGTTTAGTCACATATTATCTAGTCATATATTTTATTCTAAGACTAAATTAGTCATTTAAGTTAGTCATTTTTAGTTCGGTCACTTAAAATTGCTCAAATTTAGTAGTAATTCACTTGAAATAATTGTGGTGACTGACATTTTTAGTCACCTAGTCATTAATTTCATCATTTTTTACTAGTGATGGAATCCCAGAAAGAGACTTGAGCAAGGTGATTAAAATGGAGAAGGGAAACTGTATGTGAATATAAGAAGTTTAGGGGCTTCAAAAGTTATAAGAATATAATGATGGTACTGGAAGAAAATATTTTGTTGTAGCAAGGTGTTTGATAACAAGTTTCATCTATAGTAGACAAAGAAATTAGAATAATTTCAAACCTTTAGTTGGACAAATGTCTATGGAGAAAATAATTTTCAATCCTCTCTATAGAGATTACAAATTAAGGACAAGGCTTGAATGAGATCACTTCCATTATGATGATGCCATGTTGAAGACATAGTAACCGAGGTTGAATTTGTATACGGATACAACATGAGATGGAAATTTTTGGGTACAACAAAAAAATTGGGACTAAACATTTCCCTGATACAAAAGAAAATATGTTTTTTTTTCTAAATTTTAAAATTCAAAGAATTGTAACTATCATATCCCTTCAAAATGGATACAAATTGTGGCTTCCTTCTTCAATAATTAAGTTTTAAACACGATACTAATAGTGGATGAAATCATTTATACCATAGTTTTTCCTTCACCGTGCTCTGAAAGTCTGACATCTAAGTTCTCACCCAATTAAATCCAAAGGGAAACAATTTCAGAATAAGCTAATCACAATATTCATGATTCAATCCAATCCCTTATCCATCCTTCCACCTCATTTGCGGCCATCCAACCTCATCCTAACCAAGTGAAATGACTGCCCCCATGTTTTTCTGTGGACTCGAGCCAAGAGCCAGCTCTGGCACAGGGTATGCTGGTAAGGATTCAACTTCAGAAACAAAGTATGGTCGTCAAACACATAATTGAAATACTTAGCTAGCAACCACGAGCTTTGAGATATGGGTTTGAGCACTGAGCAATATGAAAGACAATTTATCCACAACCTTTGTGTATTTATCACAAGCCTCCTTGTTTCACGAATCCATTATGGGATCTTTACATATGGGTGCAACTTGTGACAAGCTTCGTGTCATACCTTTGTGTCTTGTGAATTTTTTAATTTCTTGGTTAATTCAATGTGTCTGAAAACTTTGGAGTTGTGAGTTCTTGCATCAACCTAATTCCCAGATTTTCTTGGGGAACATAAGTGTTGTTAGTTTTATACAACAATATGACTTTAGGACCAAGGTTTTTCAAGGATTTAGGTTCCAGATGCCTCTATGAGCTCTATAAATGTTCTACTATTGGTCCTAAATTGAGGTTTGCAACATTACTACACATTATTTAATCATCAAAATTATGTTTTATATTAAAGTAAAAAAGTTGTGGCTTTACCCATATTGCAAAGAGCAAGAGGGCTCAACATATTTTTGACATCCAGAGCACTGATTATCCCATAAAAAAAAAGGGAGGACAAAGTGAAAAATGGAATTATAAGTTCTAACATATTTCCAAAGACCCTCTTCTATACCCACACGAGTATTATTTTAAAAATTGATTACACAAAACTATGCAAAAGACATTAACGATAATTTCTGTCATCTTCACTAAAGTTATTGTGCTGGAACAAATGCATGCTACAATTGGATGCGAGGGCTTAGGTTCAGAAGCTAGATACATACTTCCACCTGAACTCCATGCAGGAGACTAATGCTATTCGATTTTCTACCCTTCATTTGGAATGGGATGCCCAAGAGTGGTGGTACCATGGCTTAATCATGTTGGGACATATTCACATCACTTCTTACACAGAGTTCACTCAGAGGCTATTTGAGAGGTTTGAGAGGAAAGACCCAGAGTTAAATTTCAAGGAGTTAGCCCATCTGAGGCAAAATGGCAGTGCAAAGGCATATATTATGGAGTTTTAGGGACTGGCGGTGATGGTGAGTAGCATTTCAGAGGCTCAGTTGATCATGTTATTTTTGGAATATCTAGCAGAGAAATTGCATGGTTGGGTGAGGGCCTATAAGCCCACATATTTGATAGATGTTATCTCAAGGACCCCATATATGATTAACGTTGTTCCCAAGACCCGAGAATTTGGCCCCACTAGACCCACTACACCATAGGGAAACTGAGATACTATACCACCCTAGAGGGATGGAGGATGTGCTCAGATGGACGAGGAGACCCATAGGGACATTAGGAGGAGGAAGTTGTACTTTACATGCCAATAAACCTGGGAACCTAGGGAAAAGTGTACCAAGGGCAAGGCTCACTACATTGAGGTGTATTCAAATAGTGATTCAGTTGAGGAGTTTGAGGTTTGAGCAGATGTTGGAGATGAGGGAGGACCATCATCAGGGGGAGCACCACCACCACCACCACCACTTAGAGGGGAACCATTTTCCCCATCAGGAGGAGTTCTTGCTTCACTTCATGGAGTTCCAAATTATTTGACACTCAGGATTAGGGGGATGGTATAGGGGAAATGAGTTTAAGTTTAGGTAGACAGTGGGGCCACCCACAAATTTATTGATTCCAAGATCATGGAGTGTAGGGGAATCCACACAGTGACATTCAAGGGGTTCTTGTTGGTGCGAGGAGACCAGACCATGTGGCATGCAGTGCATGAAGTACGCTCCCAGGTTGACTGTGATGATGGGGAACTACTTGGTCAATGGTTACTGATCACTTTTTTGAAGTTGATGTCCTAGAGGGGAACAATTTGCCCCATCAGGAGGAGTTCTTGCTTCACTTCATGGAGTTCCAAATTATTTGACACTCAGGATTAGGGGGATGGTATAGGGGAAATGAGTTTAAGTTTAGGTAGATAGTGGGGCCACCCACAAATTTATTGATTCCAAGATCATGGAGTGTAGGGGAATCCACACAGTGACATTCAAGGGGTTCTTGTTGGTGTGAGGAGACCAGACCATGTGGCATGTAGTGCATGAAGTATGCTCCCGGGTTGACTGTGATGATGGGGAACTACTTGGTCAATGGTTACTGATAAATTTTTTGAAGTTGATGTCTTAGAGACCAATGTGGTGTTAGGTTTCTAGTGGTTATACTCATTGGGGAGGGTCACCACTGACTAGCAGATGTTAGATATGAAGTTTGTGGGGTTAGATGGGAAACTAGTATTATTGAGGGGGATGCACTCTTTACCACCCTAGACAATTTCAGCACACTGGATGGAGGTAGATCTATGCTATGGGGACATAGAGTGGGCGGTTGAGTTGAGGATTTTGGATACAGGGGCCCAGCCACGACCAATGCACCTAGACATACAGGCCCTATTAGAGAGGCATCAGGGGGTTTTTGGGGATATCCCTCCAGGTAGGCCACCAAGTCGAGGGTTCGAACACACTATTGAGTTGGAGGAGGGAGTGAATGCAGTTATCAAAACCATGTATAGGCATCCTAAAGCCTATCGAGATGAGATTGGGAGGGGCAATCAGGAGTTGCTAATATTGGAGCATATCAGGCCCAATTCGAGTCCCTTCACTTCTTCTGTGGTGTAAGTGAAGAAGAAGGATGGGACACTCCACATGTTCCTTGACTAAAAGGCCTTCAATAAGAAGACATTGAAGAAAATGTACCCTATTACGCGCTTTGATGAGTTGATGGACGAGCTTAGAGGAGTGAAATACTTCTCTAAGATAGATTTGTGTTCGAGGTACCACCAGATTCGGGTGAGGGAGGAGGACATCCATAAGACTGCCTTTCCTTATCACTACGAACATTTTGAGTTCTTGGTAATGCCTTTCGGGCTAACCAAAGCTTAGGCTACATTCAGTCTTGTATGAAACATGTATTTCTTGTGTACTTGTGGCACTTTTCCTTGTATTCTTTGACGACATACTCATCTATAGCTGGACGTGGGAGGAGCACCTTCAACATTTGGAGGTAGTACATTGCACACTAGAGGAGCAACAATTGTAAGAGAAGATGTCCAAATGTGAGTTTGGATTGACAGAGATGCTGTACCTTGGGCATGTGATTGGCCCAAAGGATGGATTAATGGTACACCAGGTGAAGATTAGGGTCATTTTGGATTGGCCAACACCTAGGAATGTGACTGAGTTGAGGGGGTTCTTGGGCATTCGTACGTACTATAGGAGATTCGTGAGAGGATTCTCACAACTTGCAGCACCCCTCATAGACTTGTGGAAGAAGGGGGCTTTTGAGTGGACACAGGTAGCACAGGAGGCATTTGAGCATCACAAGAAGGTCATGAGCAGTTGTTTTGTTTTGGCTTTGCCTCATTTCACTCGACCGTTTGTATTGGAGTGTGATGCTTCAGGTGAGGGAGGTCGTGTTTACGCAGGGAGGCCACCCCATAGCCTTTGAGAGTATAAAGTTGCTACCCCATGACTGACTTCATTTATGACAAGGAGATGTTGGTCATGTTGCAAGCCTTGGTCAAATATAGACAGTACTTGGTAGGGACTGCCATTCCCTTTCAAGTTGTTGTTGTCATCATCCCTGGGAGATTCCCTTCTATTAGGGCACTCTCTTGCATAGTGAACAGTCTTGTTACAAGTGTAACAGCTTCCCTTCCTTCCTTTCGGCCCTGCTCTACCATGGTTTTGATTTCTTGGTCCACCATGGTTCTTCTTCTTTGCATGAACGATGAAGGCAATAGGGTCACTTCCATTTCCATTAGAGGCATCCTCCATCATTCTTGTTTCCTCTTGAGTGCATCTCATCAATATTTCATCAAAATCAAGGATCAAATTATTATTAAGAATAGTGGTATTAAATACATGCCAATCATGGGGGAGACCTCCAAGCACAATAAGAACCATCTCTCGATCAGATATTGCTTCCCCAGTAGCTAAGAGGTTATTCCTGATTTTAGTGAGCCTCATAAAATAGGATTGAATAGATTCATCCTTTCCCTTCTTGATATTCTTCAATTGATTCTTGAAGAAAAGGATTTGATTAGCATTTCTAGCCATGAACATGCTCACCAACTGATCTTACATCTCCTTAGATGTCTTCAACTTAGAAATGTAACCAACCAAGTTCTTATGAATAGAATCTCGGATAATCATATTTTCTTTGGATTCCCCTTTTCTATACTTTGTCTTTGTGGTAGCAACTGCATTTGATGGAGGCTCTTGAATCTTCCCTTGCACATAGTCCATGACATCTTGATCTTCTAGCACCAAATCCAAGGACATCTTCCATGCATGATAATCAAAATTATCAGTAAATTTATCATAAGCCTTGAAACCCTTGTAGGTTAAGGAGGCCATTTTTCCTTGATATGATTCCTTCCTTCAGTGATTTCTTCTAACACTAGCTTGGAATCTTGGAATTTGTCTTCACCTCAGCTCTGGTACCATGTTAAATTTAGATAACCATGGTGTTCTATTCTTGATGCAATTTTACTTCAATATTTCTTAGGCCCGATAAAATATAGCAATCACATAAACATGAAAGTAAAATGTTGATAGAACACATAATAGATCAATAGAAGACAAGACACATATAGATTAGATTTACAATTCCTTTTGTCTAGCAAAGATATGAGTTATTGTTGCCTTACGACAATCAACAGGATGCTTCAGCTAGCAAAGTATTTCTCGGTCAGCCAATCCTTAATGTGTAACACCCATATCCCTCAAAGACAGCTCATCACAAGTCAATGTTGGTCAACCCAAAGTCAACGTAGGCAACAATAGAAAAGTCAATGCTAGGGCTTTGATCAAACAATGCTGGTCAATGCTGCAACAACAAGCCCTAAACAAATCTATAGAAAACAGTAGCTTCGCTCCACACGTGTGAGGGGAAAAGGCCTCCAAAGGATATCGAACCAATCAGATCACAATGAGAGAATGTGTGATGAGATGATGAGAAAATGGCCTCCAAGTCTCTCCAATTTATATCCATCAGTGAGGGTGTGTGACACATCTATTAGGAATGTGAGCCTACATTACAAATTTTTCCGACCTTGCACATGTGGAAAATAAATTGAAAATAAATGTTGTTCTCATCTAAACAAGATGATCTTTAGATCAATCTTGAACCTCTCCGAAAGAGGAAGCAAAAAAAAATATGACCATCGTCATATGAGTAGTGAAACATGGAGTTTGGACCTAGTTGCCCAAAATTAAAAATCTAGCCCTCTTGTATTTATAGATTTATTTGAAGGGATTTTCTCCTTAATTAATTGAGGTTCACTCAAAACCCCAACTTTGGGTTTCTTTGCCAAGCTGCCCCAAAGCTTGCCCTCCATTTCCCAAACATTGGGTATTTTAGGTTTTCCCCTTTATCAAATACTATAGCCTACAGAGATCAATAGGCCCGTTCATCTTATGGAACTAATTTCCCGCAGACATTAAAACTATGGTAAAAGCCCTCACTCCCAGTGTATGATTGATGCAGTCACTATTGCAAATCTAGGTTGAAAGCCCCTACTGTGGGAGCCATAGGAAAATTTTTCTGTTAGAAAATGTTGATGATATATACTAGATAAGTTTTGTTCATCATGGGCAGAAACAAAGTGCAACATCATGATTTATGGATGGATAGATCAAACGAACAAAACCTTGATGAATTTCCCCATATCTAGTCCAAAGGAAATAATTTTTCTCAAATTGGTAGATGCCTCAAACAAATTTGATAGTGGCCAACTAATTTTTGAAATGATGAAAGTTGTTTAGGAACTGGGAAAAGAAAATGTTGTACAAATTTTTAACAACATTGCAACTATATGGCTGCTGCTAGAATTTTTAAGCTTAGGAATCCCTCCATATTTTGGAACTCTTGTGCTACATATTGCAATGATTTAATGCTTGAGGCATTGCAAGAATTCCCTGGATACAAAAATTTATGTATAAGGAAAAATCCATAACCAAATAAATTTACAATCACACAAATGACTTCAACAACACAACAATATTCATTGAAGGCAAGGAACTTGTTTTTCCTACAGTGACCAAAATTCCAACAAAATTCATTTCTTTGCAATTCATGGTTCACCAAAGGGTAAATCTCCATAGGATATGTTTGGGACCTGAGTGGATGGCATCACGAGACATTGAAAAACACATGAACGCATTTTAATTGTTGATCTTGTGTTTAGTGATGGTATCTAGGAAGATGCTGAGGAGATTATTGTTGTGACAGGGTCACTTGCCAAAGTGCTCAGGTACTTAAGTCTTAAAAATTTTCAATGTTCACCTTCAAATTCAAACTTCATTTCATTTTCAAATTTTATTTATACCAAAATTTGAATGTTTGACAACGAATTCAACCTTTCATGATGGTTGATGTTGAAAAACCTACTAAGGGTTACATTTATAAGGCAGTGGATCTCACCTAAGAGGCCATCAAAATAAGATATAATAATGAGGCGGCCAAGTATATGCCAATTACATGCCCCTCTTACATGCTTCTGAGTAGATTTTAACCTTGCCACTTTGCTAGATCTTTGGTGGCAAAATTTTGGCAATGATGTGCCAGATCTTAAAAGATTTTCCATTCAAATCTTGAGCCATACCTACAATGCTTCAGGTTGTGGGTGCAATTGGAGCATGTTTGAGAAAATGCATGTCAATAAGCACAACCAATTAAGTTATTAACATAAAAGCACTTAAATAACCATGTATCGGTCCACTACACTCTTCGATTTTACAATAGGAAAATCCAAGGTAAGACATCAATAAACACAAGACTCAGCTCAGTGTATCTAAAGCTAAAACAATTGAATTGGAATAATTGATTTAAATTTTAGTTCACATTGTAATTTTTCATGATAATTACAGGTTTTGATCATTAGGATATTGACCTAAACTTGGAATAGCTAGATCCTACATCATATTGGCTTCGATCAAAAGAAGCCCTCTTTTTCACCTCAAGGACTTTGCGAATCTTGAGGGTCAAAGAGTTGAGGACATGGGAGAAACTTGCATCTTAGATTTTTTAGTATATAGTATTAAACATTAACTCTTCACTTAAACCTTTATAAGTATATGCTTTCAGTTCTCAGTTTGGACCCATATTATATGAGATACCTATTAATCCATGAAATTTTGGATATTTATTGATAGTGTGAATTGTATGGATAGTGCTTTAATGAATATCAATGAAAAATACATATTTTTTATTCAAAATGTGTATATCTTTAATTTTTGTACTTGCCAAGTTTTTCACGATTTATTCCCAATCCAATTCAAACCCATTGCTCTTTTTCCCCGTAGAGTCTTTGTCGGTTCCAAGTCTTGATAATTTTGATCTAGAAGGGGCTGGTGCAAATATTTCCAATTGTAGACAACTAGCTAGCATGGAAGATTGGTAATGGGGAACACATGATACTGGAGTCTGATCCATGGGTTGGATGTGAGAACACCTATACTCTGTCAAGCAAAATATTAATTATTTTACATGGAAGGAATTATTTAAGGTGTCCAAAGTGTCAGTCCTGTGACTAGAGATATCTAGCAACTGTGATGGATCAAAACCAATATGGTAGGACTTTAAGGGAACAATGCAGATGATTTGAAGCCTTGATTAGAGGTAGTGTAAGAATCAGAAAGGAAGTAGATGAAATAGTATGGTCTAAAAATCCTTCAATGGATAAATATATTGCCAAATTAGGGTACAAAGCAATGTTTTTTAATGAGGCTCAATAGTCAAAATGATAAGTCTTGATGGTGGAAACCACTATAGAAAAAATAATTTCCATGTGGGTGGTTGTAAGGAATAAAAATTGACTTGCGAAATACTACAAAACGAGAGCATAAAGGGACCTAAGAGGTGTGTTTTATGATATTGGGAACATAATGAATGCAAGGATGGTTCCTTACTATCAACAAATATCACTTCCTTATCCACAACATAAGATAGTCTTCAATGCTATATGATAAATGATTTCATATGACCTATTCCTCATATTTTTTTTTCAAAAAATTGTAAAGTGAATACTCGTATACATCTCCTTGATAAGGATTGATAGAATAGATATGTTATACAAGATGGATAGATCCACATTGTCTCTCATTTTCAATAAAGTAAAAAGGATGTATGCTCGTTTCTCCATAATTCTTACAATCATATACAGAGAATTGAACACTACAGAAGATACTCTACTAAAAAAAAATTCTATTGAAAAACTTGAGAAACAATTGTCAGAATAGGCAGTCTGTCTTGAAAGAGCTAAAATTGCATTCCACAGTAAAAGAAACTAAACATTTTCAAAAGAACAAATCACGAAGGGGATTGAAAGATAAGGAAATGTTGGAATACATGCAAACAATTGGGTTTCAGAGGATAAAATACAGAACCTTGGCATCCATGCCGTCAACATTTTGAGAAGAATATTTGCTAAGATTAACAAGGACAAATCCTTTGGACATACCCACGAAAATATAATTCATATGCACATCTAGAGCTTGTGGAGAACCATGATCCCTCCTGAACATTTGTGATGCAAGTGCCTGTGAAATATATCTCATGGAATCAATTTGTAAATGACCTATTGCTAGAGGTCCTCATCAGATACCCTCAAGTCTCATCGATTTTGTTGCAGCTCCCTCTTCCCAGTGCAATCCAGAATATGCATCTCTCTTTTCAATTTATTTCGCCAAGGTCAATGGCTTAAGAGAGGCTCAGACCTTTTTTCCAGTTTTCCTTCCAGGTCGGCCATGTTCCATTTTCCCCCTTTTTCATCGACAACATCATCAACAGTCCTTTCATTTTCTTTTTAGGCATTTCTTCAATTACATTGACCTTCTTTTCTTGAGTAATAGTCTCTATTGTCTCTGGAATTTGAATAGGAGAATTTCTTGTTTCTTCTTCACTATGTAATTGCGATAGATTATGATCACTATCCAACGAAATTTTACTGGATTCAGAGTTCTGAGTTTTCACACAAATATTAGCATTGGAATTCATAAATGGTGGATGTTGGACTACTTTTTCCAATGTTCTGCACAATCTGCAACACTTCGTTGTTTTGCACTCCTATACTGATATCACCTTGTCACTCTATTTCTTCATTCTTCCCACATATAATTCTTTCGTCATCGTTTTCTCTTGTCACTGTCTCTATTTGAGAAATAAATTCTTCGATTTATGATCTCGATAGGGGATATTCCTGCTTTCCCATAAAAATATGTGTCTCTTTTTCCATTTCGTCTTTGGGTCTAGTAAAATTGAGATCATATGGCATACTAGTTGAATTATCCACAAATTGAAACAATACTTCACAAGCAATATCTTTACGGTCGAGATGGGTGTTACAATTCCATTTTCGATCTCGACCATAAATATATTGTTTATTTTTTTTATGTTTTTAGTCACGTAAAAATCTTTAGAGCCAGTTCTCGAGGACCTTATGGGCCGTGCCAATGTTGCTGCACTTGGTAATAGATTTCATTTCACATTGACGTTTTGTTTCTCAATGTAATATAATGTGAGTGTGAATGATGAGGGAGAACATAAATGGTGACCATTATTTCCAGGGCTATAGGATAATAAATGTGGTTGGGCAGTATATGTCTAATTTTTAGATTTAAATGAATTTAGATCTAAGGGTAGGCATATATTGCATTTATTATCCTATAGCCTGTGAAATATGTATCGCCAACATAAATATTATAAGTTGTGTTGCCACATTTTGTTCCTTATGTGGGTGTGCATGACAATGATGAAGAAGAACCTCAATGTCTAGAAGTTCAGAGTGTTTGTTATAATGTCGATAAGTTGGGAGTGTTTGTTATAAGATTCCACAAGAAAAGGGTCGAATACAATAATCAGATGGAGAAGCAATCTTTCCAATATGTTATTTTTAGCTTTTGAAGGTTAAAATAATTTATTTATTTCTTTCTTCTTTCCCCATTTAAAGGGAAAATTGGGTTGGTTGTTAAATGAAGAGAGAGAGAGTAAAAATGTTGTAAATTATAAAGAAATAAAGAAATTATTTTAATGTTAAATAGGTTAAAGATATTTTATTATTTTAACGTTAAAAAGGTTAAAGATAGCTTATGGGACAAATTTATTTACTATCCTTATTCAACCCTTTTCTTGTGAAACCTCACAATAAATGCTCCTAACTTCTCGAAAAACCCCTCATGGAATAAATTATCCCAAGAGCTAGTTGTCATAGTATCTGCATAACTTTTTGTGTTGTATTTGAAGGCCTTGCATTCTAAAATGAAATGTTTTTTCTGTTTCCACTTTTCTAAAAGAGAAAAAAATACATACTTTTTCTTCCCACATTTCTTTTGGCCTTTTCCAGACCTATTTCACAACAGAGTTTATGAGAATTAGTCTTTAACTGAGAAATATGAATTTTGGCTCTCCAAGAAATATTGGCCCCTATGTATGCTTTTTGTTAATGATTATGACTGGGATTAAACTCTTCAATATAGTACTTTTTCTTTCTCCCTCGCTCTTTATCCAAAGTATGCTTGTGGAACTTATCCATAACAAAAAATTTTATGTGATGGTTCAATTATTTTATGTCATGGTTCAGTTGTTGGAAGGAAATTGGGAGATGGTTAACCAATGATAGTTTGAATTTCATTAATAAATGTTTATTTGATTTAAATCATACAACGCGATTTTAACTATGAAGAATTTAATATCACCTAAAAGGGATTGGTCCTAAAACTTATTAGAATCCAAAGGAGTAGAAGAGGATTAGCAAGACAAATTCCCTAGTGGGCCATGCCCTATTATGTATATTAATTCTCTTGTCAAATAATGGTAGGAATATGTTTATATTTTTGTCACAGTGTGCTCGATAGATATCACAGGGAATTGAGTGTAAAATTTCACACAACAATATTACACAGGAATGGAATTTCTCCCTATAAGAAATCTCATCTATTTGTGACCCATGAGGTGTAGAATAGCTAGTTTGATTGGGGTTTAGTCCCCACCAGGTCTTACATTCAAACCTCATGGGGAAGGGTTAAGGATGGAAACCACTTTTGGGGAAATTAAACTATCCCAAGGGGTCTCCATGCTCAATTGTGCTTCACACAATCCTAGTGATAGCATCCAATTGTGGGTAGATAGTTATTCCATCCAATAAAAAAAATTGGCCCTTCCCTAGGCTCAACCTAGTTACAAAAACAAAACAAAAGAGCCATCTATGTGTGTATAATGTAGAGCCACATAATGCACTAGAGGTCAGGGGTTTGATCCCACTTGAGCCTCTGGTCGACCAAACAAAATTTTACACCACCTGGGGGTGCCACTTGGGAGCCCATGACTTGGCCATGTGGCACCATTCCATTATGTAATGTCCCAAATGGGGAAATTTCTGCAATGCCGAGAATATCTTGAGATATTCCTATTTTCCACTCCGGGAGTATTAACAATCAACACTGAACTATTTCAGAGATTGACTGCAGGGGAATTTACTGGATATTTCACCTTCAAAAGGAAGGATGAGATCCATAGGCTACCTGGCCCACTAACAGACTCTGCCAATAGAAATTGTCAAGAGCTAATAATTCCCTTCAAGGAATTTCTGCACCAGCTATCCATGAGGACGCTGTATAAGGAAGCCAATGTGAAAATAAGGCAATCCAATGCTGGGATGCCTTGGAATATGTATGGTACAATTTCCCTATAGAATCTAAGCTCAAAGAAATAACCTTAAGCAGGTTATTCAGATCTCCCACCAACATGTATACCGAAACAGTGCTCAATAAGGGAATCTTCAGCAACATTAAAAATTCAATATGATCAGCAGTGAAAGAATGCATCATATAATTTCAGAAGAGTATAAATCTGATACATAATGTGTAGCATCAAATTTAATAAAAATCCCTTGAGGAAAATGCCTCTCAAGGTAAGCTCAAATCAACCTCAATAGGAAATGTACATGGAAGAAGAGAGTACACTGCTACAAAAATCCAGCTACTCTGTCACTGCGTAGTCTATGAGGGAAAATGAATGAAAAATGATATACATTAGATGATATAGCAATAAGAGCTCAAATAAATATGGGGGAGCAAGATCTCAACCCCAAAAAACATTATTACATCAATCCTCCAAGGGATTGGCTAGAATACATAAAACACAAAAATGCCGGAGTAGCTGGGCAGCTACTGCAGCTCAAATATAATACAGCATGGAAGAGGATGGAAAGTGATGCAATATATGTGCAAAAATCCTCCAATGATCTCCAAAAAGGAAGGGGCTGATCGCCTTACGGAAAGCTGCACTCACTAGTGCACAAAATGAAACCCTTGTGCAAGCCACCTCTGAAGATAACACTGTATGGGAAGGAGACTTGTGATGGGCATGAGATAAAACATATGGCCCAATTCCAAGATCTATAAATAAATCTCTGGAATCTCCTTTGATGATCTCCTAGAGAAAGATCTGGCCTCTTCTCTACAGAATAACTCCGGAAGTGAAATGGTGAAGGTCCCTCACTGCAACACCGGCAACTCCAGCATTCTCTTGCTGCAAGAATAACACAGTAGCTGCAAATGAATGCTTTGGCCTCAAGCCATGATGTGAGGAAGATGAAGTACAACCTCTCCATGGCCTCCCATGGAAGAGAAAGGCATTCCTAAACAGGAATTCTTGTTATGCTAAGCAGCACAAAGTTGAAGAGAGCTTCAACTTTGAATTCTATTCTCCAAGAATGATCTCCACAATGGCTCTCCTTCATATTTTATGTAATGTGTGCATGGAACCCACTCAAATTAGGGTTTCTATCTCATTTAAAATTTCCCTCCACTCCAACTATGCAATTTTCTTGTGCAAGATTCCCCTCTTAGGGTACATTGTTGACTTTGGTCAACCATGGTCTAGCTCACTTGATTTTGGCCCTTTTCACACTTGGGGCTGCTATCTTAAGCCACTTAAGTGAATTTTGCACCTTAGGAGTGTTTATTAAGTTGCTAAAATGGGTTCCCTCACCCATTTTATTCCTTTTATTAAAATAAAAGAAAAATTAATGTTCCAAATACTTTATTGCAAAATTTGGAACATTACAGTCCTCCCCTCCCAAAACTTGCTTGTCCTCAAGCAAGAGAAAGGATGAACTGAAAAAAGTCCTACACTTAAGGCATGGAGTCTGAAATATCCTCATGTATATCCTCCATCCTCAAGCAATCAAGCACAATGAGTCACCCTCCAACTAGGCAACTCCTGAGAGTACTCCTCCACCTTGTGCTCATGAGAAATAGGTGGCCTGAATCTCTGAACTTGGTAAGCTTCATAGCCTACCCCACGCTATCCTCTCCTCCACTCATGGTGAATGTGGAGTGAAAGATGAACTTGGGTTGCAATAGTGTTGCCTTCAAGAGGCAAAATGAAGTCTAGATCCCCAAGGATCTCTCTTCCAACGCTGCAAAACAATCTGGCCCAAATCATCTCATATGTGATGAGTTGTAATCCATCATCATATGGCATCCAAAAAATCATATTGTCCACCTCATGGAATGTTAGGTCCCTATATCACTAGTATAGCCCCTTATTATTGTTAGTGTAAACCCCTTATTGTTATTATTGTACCCTTGTAACCCCCATTTTGTTATTATTGTGTCCTTAAATTATTATTGTTAGGTCGGCTAGGATTACATTGTGGCCCACTAGGATTACATTATGGCCCCATGGACTCCTATATATAGAAAGGAGGTTTTGTGAATTGTATCATCCAAGAATTGTTCATTCATGTAATGTATTGGAGGTTGCCCCCTCGAAGTGGCTTATTTCTAAGGCGTGGATATCTCTTTTCTTCTCTTTCTGGAGTTGGTTACACAACATTTGGTATCAGAGCTTTGGATTCTAGGGTTTCGCTGCTCCAAACAGGTCATCGTGGAATTTTCGCTATAAATTTTTTTCTACGAAGTTTCAGAAGCTGAAATTTTTAGGGTGCGAAGAAAAAATCTTGAGGAAGCTTGTGTAAAAATTTCAGAGTTTGGTGCGCAATAATTTCGGAGATATGATCTGTGGAAGTCAGGTAGTTTTTCAGGCTCCTAAACAGGTCATCGTGGCATTTGCGCTATAAATTTTTTTTCTACGAAGGTTCAGAATCGGAAATTCATATGGTACGAAGCTGAAATCCTGAGGAAATTCATCAAAAAATTTCAGATCTTGGTTCACAATATTTTTGGAGATATGATCTGTGGAAGGTAGTGCTTTTTCAGGCTCCTGAATTTCATCTCAAAGAGGTGATCGTGGGAAAAGTTCAATAACTCTCTCTCTGAAGACTGGATTAAAGTGCCATCAAAATTATTCACAAGTACACGGCTTGTAGTTTCTTTGCTATCAATTTCAGAAACAAAGGACAAAACAGTGACACGTGGCAAGTCGTACAAGTTCACTCTACTGAACCAGTCCAGAATTAGGTCATTGTGGGAGATTGGACACAACTTTGTCTTGGAGAATCAAAATCAGGTCAGACCTATGGCATTTGAAAGAAGCTTCAGAGGGCTACTACAGGGCTGAATTTCAGATATCAAATATTTTCAATTACAGAGATAATTCAATTTCAATATCGATCTCCTAAAAGCTAGTAAAAGGTGTGTATTTGTTTTCCGAATTGCATAAGTCTTGTTTGAAGAATCAAGTTGAATTGATTCCAAGGGCATAGTGTAGAATATATATCAGTATTGTATTCTAAAATGGCCCCTAAAAAAAATTCAACACCCATTAAGCCTTCAGAAGGCTCTACTATGACTCATGAAGATGAAGAATGGCAACATGACATATCAAAATTACAAGAGCAAATTTCGCTCTCGCAAAGAACAACAAAAAATGAAATGGAAGTTTTGAAGAAAGGCGTGAAAACTAAGATGGATGGTTTGAAGAAAGGCGTGGAAGCTAAGATGGTTGGTTTGGAATCTAAGATGGATGGCATGGAAGCTAAGATTGATGACATGGAAGCTAAGATCGATGAGAAAATGGAAAACATGAAGAATTTTCTAAAAGCAGACATGGAAGGTTTGACAAAGTTTATACAAGAAAGGTTTCCTAATGGTGAAAAGATAGTAGAAGAATCTCATGATGAGAACAAAATAAATGTTAATTGTGATTTCATAAACTCTAATGTTGGCGGGAAGAACCACCATATTCCAAAGATGGATATGAGGAAGTTTGATGGAAAGGATCCTGTAACATGGATACTACTGATGGAGCAATATTTTGATCTCCATAACGTGAAAAACACACAAAAGGTACGCATTGCAACTTTACATTTAGAACAAAATACATTTGTATGGTATCGATGGCTTTGCTCCCTTAAAAAAATTGTCACTTGGTCAATTTTTACAGAGGAAATGATAGCACATTATGAGGATACAAAGAGCAACACCTTCTTTAGCCAATTGATAAATCTCAAACAAAGGGGTTTAGTGGGGCAGCACATTGAGGACTTCCAAAAATTGAATATAAGGGTAACTGATATTCCAGAGGAACACAGGATTGATCTCTTCATAGGTACTCTAAAGGATAACATCCAACATGAAGTTCATGTTTTGGAACCGGATTCATTGGAGAAGGCATTCAGGTTGGCAAGAAAAGTTGAATGTAAAATTATGGCGACAAGGAAGCCTACCACTCAATTCTATAAAGAGGAAGTGTTGCTACGTCTAGATTTCCACAACCTACAAGGTTGACACCACAACAATTGGAAGAAAAAAGAGCAAAAGGGCTTTGCTACAGTTGTGATAGCAAATACACTAAAGGTCATAAGTGTGCTGAGAAGAAATTATTTTACATACATTGTGAAGAAGAAGAAGAAAATGAACAAGAAGAGGATATACACCAGGAACCACCCCTAGAAGAGGAAGAAATGAATCCGACCATATCGTGTAATGCACTGGCAGGAATTACCACTCCTCAAACCCTCAAGATAGAAGGACATATAAAGAAGAAAAGGGTAATAGTGTTGATTGATTCAGGTAGCACCCATAATTTTATTCATTATAAGGTAGCCAAGGAATTAAATTGTTTCCTATACCCAGCACCAGAATGTCAAGTGATGGTTGCAAATGGAGGAACTATAAATTTCTCTGGAAAATGCCATAATATCAAGCTAACCATGGGGGAATATGTACTGACTAGTCCAATGCTTTCCATTCCTATGGGAGGTGCTGATGTTGTACTAGGAGTACAATGGTTACAATCTTTGGGGACGGTAGCTTTTAATTTTCAAGAACTTTTCTTGAAATTTTTTTCAGAAGGAAAGGAAGTCGAATTACGGGGTATTGAAGGGAAGCCGTGAAGGATAATAAGCTCTAATGTCATGACAAAGCTTCTAAAGAAAGAACAACGAGGCGTAATTGCACAATTATGCTCACTAGAAGTTCCAACATCAAAATCATCTATTTCTGCAGATCTCCAACATGTCTTGGACAATCATTCCAAGGTGTTTGAAACTCCCAAAGGACTCCCACCTATTCGTGATCATGATCACGCTATTCATTTGATTCCAGGAAGTGTTCCTCCAAGCATCAGGCCTTATAGATATCCTTACTTCCAAAAAAGCGAAATTGAACGTATGATTGCAGAAATGTTAGAGGCGGGTATAATTCAACCTAGTCAAAGTTCTTTCTCTGCTCCTGTAGTATTGGTACACAAGAAGGATGGATCATGGTGAATGTGTCCAGATTATAGGGAGCTCAATAAGCTCACCATTAAAGACAAATTTCCCATTCCTGTGATTGACGACTTATTGGATGAATTACATGGAGCAATTTATTTTACCAAGTTGGATCTTCGTTCAGGATATCATCAAATTAGAATGAAGACCTAAGATATTCCAAAAACAATATTTCGAACTCATGAGGGTCATTATGAATTTTTGGTCATGCCTTTTGGCCTTACCAATGCACCTTCTACATTTCAAGGGTTGATGAATTCCATTTTCAAACCCTTCCTTAGAAAATTTGTGCTAGTATTTTTGATGATATACTAATCTACAGCAGGTCTTGGAAGGATCATGTTGAACATGTTGACAGGGTGCTCAAACTATTGCAGGAGAAACAATTATATGCAAAAAAGTCCAAATGTTTCTTTTGAGTACAAGAGGTGGAATATCTGGGTCATATTGTATCTCACGAGGGGGTTAAAGTGGACCCTAACAAAATTAAAGCCATTAAGGAATGGAAAGTTCCCACAACCATAAAGCAGTTGCGAGGATTTCTCGGGTTAACAGGGTATTATCGCAAGTTTGTTAAGAATTATGGGAGAATAGCAGCACCTCTAACAATATTATTGAATAAAGATGCATTTTCATGGACTCCTGAAGCAACTAAGGCCTTTGAACATCTTAAAGAGGCAATGTGCCTAGCACCGGTCTTAGCTACGCCAGACTTCACAAAAACCTTTATTGTGGAATGTGATGCCTCAGGAAATGGAATTGGTGCAATTTTAATGCAGGAAGGAAGACCCATTGCTTTTTAAAGTCGTCCAATCAAAGGAAAGTATTTACAAAAACCTATTTATGAGAAGGAAATGTTAGCAATACTGCATGCACTAAAGAAATGGTGAACTTACCTAATGGGAAGACACTTCAAGGTAAAAATTGATCAAGATAGTCTTAAACACTTTTTGGAACAAAGACTATCTTCAGAAGAGCAGCAAAAATGGGTCACAAAGATGTTGGGTTATGACTTTGAAATAATCTACAAAAAAGGAAAGCTTAATGTTGTTGCAGATGCACTCTCAAGAAAGAATGAAGAGGTGGAAGCATCGCTTTGTGCCATTTCTATTATCCAACCAGATTGGATAACTGAAGCAAGAGATGAATGGAAGAAGGACAAAGATGTATGGACACTCATTCAAAAGTTGCAGCAAGATCCTAGTACATTCGATACATTTAGTTGGAAAAATGATTCCTTATGGTACAAAGATCGATTATATCTTTGTAATAATTCCCAACTAAAACAAAAGATTCTTCGGGAATTGCACACTTCTCCTTTAGGAGGACACTCAGGATTTTTAAAAACTTACCACATGGTGAAGAAAGAATTTTTTTGGGATGGCCTTAAATCTGATATTCAAAAGTTTGTGGCGGAATGTTTGGTTTGCCAGCAGAATAAAGTGGAAACAATTAAGACCCCGTGACTTCTACAACCTTTATCCATTCCAAGTCAACGTTGGGAGGAGATTTCAATGGATTTTATCACAGGTTTACCTAAGTCCGAAGGAAAGAGTGTCATCATGGTGGTAGTTGATAGACTTACCAAGTATGCACACTTTTGTCCATTATCTCATCCATTTAAAGCAAGTACAGTTGCTACTACATTTATGGACAGAATTCAAAAGCTACATGGAAGCCCAAGGGTTATTGTGAGCGACAGATATCCCATTTTTACTGGAAATTTTTGGACGGAGTTATTTTCTTGTTTGGGTACTCAATTAGCTCATAGCTCATCTTATCATCCTCAATTTGATGGTCAAATTGAGATAGTAAATAAATGTTTGGAAGGATATCTTCATTGTTTTGTATCTGATAAACAAACACAATGGGTCAAGTGGTTACCTCTCGCTGAATGGTGGTATAACACTTCCTTCCATAATGCAGCAAAAATGACCCCATTTATGGCACTTTATGGATATCATCTACCATCCATCACATCATCTTTAAGGGAAAATTCGAAGGTTCAAGCAGTGGAAGATCACATCGAGCATCAGCAAGAAGTTCTCCAACTCTTAAAGGATAACCCGAATTTGGCACAAAATCGAATGAAACAACAGGCAGATCAACATCGTAGCGAGAGAAGTTTTGATGTAGGAGATTGGGTATTTTTACGGCTACAACCATACAAACAAATGTCCCTCAAGCAAGCAAAGAAGGATAATAAATTATCGCCAAAGTACTATGGTCCTTACAAGGTGTTGCAAAAGATTGGTACTATGGCATACAAATGGGAGCTTCCTGCTTCTTCGCGAGTACATCCAGTTTTCCATGTTTCATGCTTAAAGAAGGTTATAGGTGAAAATCTTCCAGTTCAAACAGTATTGCCAGAACTGGATGGGGAAGGGAAAATCATATTGGAACCTGAAGCAGTCATGGAAAAAGGAACTCGACAACTACGGAATCGATCAATTTCAGAGTATCTCATCAAGTGGAAGAACTTACCCACTGAAGATTCTACATGGGAGGATGAGAATTTTATACAGAAGCACCCGGAGCTACTCAAGTGTTGAGGACAACACTTTTTTTGAAGGAGAGGGGCATGTTAGGTCCCTATATCACTAGTATAGCCCCTTATTATTGTTAGTGTAAAACCCTTATTGTTATTATTGTACCCTTGTAACCCCCATTTTGTTATTATTGTGCCCTTAAATTATTATTGTTAGGTCGGCTAGGATTACATTGTAGCCCACTAGGATTACATTATGGCCCCATGGACTCCTATATATAGAAAGGAGGTTTTGTGAATTGTATCATCCAAGAATTGTTCATTCATGTAATGTATTGGAGGTTGCCCCCTCGAAGTGGCTTATTTCTAAGGCGTTGATATCTCTTTTCTTCTCTTTCTGGAGTTGGTTACACAACATGGAAAAATACATGGCTAAACATGGTGACCATATCATCTCCCATACTCCCCTTGGAGCATGTGCTACAAAAAGAATGGAGGTCTTCTTTCCCAAAGGGCACATCCACCCCATGAGTCTCTCCCTCCTCATGATACATATGGGGCTGCTGTTGATATATGGATTAAATGAAATGGTATTCAAAAGAGACCTAAGCCACCCCATCAAACATAAAACCATGAAGTGCCTCCTCCAAAAATTCAACTCTCCAAATAGCTCCTCCCACATGAAGGAAAGAGATGAAGTTTGGCAATCATGGGCTGCCCATTGCTCCTCCTGAAACATACAACATGCGAAGTAGGGAGAATCATACTCCCAATGGGCATCTTCAATTTCTTTCCCTCCTTCAAAATAGTGCTTCCTCTGAACAACGTTCCACCAGCAACAGATGGAAGCATAAACTTATGAGAGAAAGGAGGTGAAATATAGTTCCATGCATGGAACCAGCACAGGGCATCATTGGCCTGCCTCAAAAATTAACAAGTGTCTTTTCAGCCACATGTTTGCTTCCACATTCATCCTGCAAGATGTGATCATGAAAAAAAAATTTGGTGCCAAGGTGCACACCAAAACTATGTGGCTTTCCCCCACAAACCACCCATAAGATGGCCATGTTTCTTGCTGAAATAGACCATAAGAATAGCTGAAAATAATGTGCAAGAAGGTAGGATCCTCCTTGATATAACATGCTGATCATAAGAATAAGAGAGCATAAGACATAAATCAAATGGTTACCTCCCTCATTATGCACTTTGGTCTTTGAGCTGAAAGTGACTCAAGTGAAAGTTTTCCCTTACTGCAACATAATAGGGAAGTGGTTGTGCCAAACCTCTCTTAATTTCTTGGGCTATGAATCTGATCAGAAGCTGATATACCTCCATTAGGATGCCCTCCCAAGTGGATTCCTCCATCTGAATGTTTCCATTAATTCGAGGGAAGAGGGATACGTATATAATTCATGAACCAATCTCTCCTAATCAGATCAGTTACAATATTTGGTTGCACGAGTAGTTCAAGATGATGCGGGGGGCAGATATGCGGGAGAAGCTTATCCAGCCGTAGTAGGCTCGGTCCAGCAGCATCAGTAGATTCTGTTCCATATGCAGCAGCAGCCACCCAACAAACATTTATGTATATGAAGCAGATGTTGAGTCAGTCGATTCAGTTGTTTATGATTCTGTGGATCTAGTGCTTGTTGATGCTTCCTATCCCTATGAATAAGTTGACTAAGCCTAAGCCATGTGTTTCAAGGGCCTGCTCCAAGACCGAATAGAATAAGCTACCTATCCAAGTCTCAGTATTATAGCCATATGGACCACTAATTCCAGAGCCTGTTGATTCAGTAGATTATCAATATTATACCATTGATGAAGCACCCGCCTATTGATCCTATTGATTATGATCTTTATTTGGTCTATGAAGCCCCTTGAAATGATTTAGTTGTCAATTCAGCAGCTGAGGGAGCAAGAGCAGCATCAAAGGAAGGAACAAGAGCATAGGTATCTCGAGAGCAAACGCTTCGGTTGGGATAGAAGCATAGGTACCTAGAGCAGGAGATATACCGGCAGATCCTACAGAAGCAAAGGTAGCTAGAGAAGCAGGAGGAAAGACATTGCCAGTAGCAGCTTATCTAGCAGCAGAGATGTAATTACAGCTAATCTAGTAAGCATGATTAGTCATATGTGATTACGATATGCATTTACTTACTCTTACTTACGTATTAAGTTAGATAGATACTATAACTAATCCCTATAATATCCCGGGGAATAAGCAGAGTTATACATAAGATATAAAACCAATCATAGTACGAGTCATTGATTCCTATAATGGTAATCATACTAGTATAGTTACTCATAAGCTTACTTGATATGCAAATCCAAGAGATCATGAAATACGGTGATTACTCCATAAACAAAAAGCATGTATTGATTACTAGTAGTAACAGTGTTATGTACAGAGCTATGAATGGAATTTCTTGCTCCCATGACTTGACTAAAAGGAATGGGAGGAACAAAGTTGCTCAACTTTGTTTTATGTTGTTTGTTCTGGTACAATGGGATTTGGATATCTAAAAGGATCTGGCTCTAGTGCTACGACTTAAACTGATGCTCAGTGGATATTTGATCGAAACCAGCTATCAAAAGAATGCATCGTTCAATAAGATTTCGTTCGTACCCTTTATAGATTCTATCTATATTATCTTTATGACTTACAAATCTTCCAAATCAGTGCAGTAGCAGGCATGAAAAGAGAACCCAAAATTTCTGCATGTAGTCCTTTCTTCTTGTGCTTGTGCAACCAAGCCAAGAGAGTCAAAATGTAGTAGGAGTGCTATCCTCATTTAATCCTTCATGCTCCTCACCTACATGCCTCCAAAATACATCAGTTGTGAAGTGGCTTGGAAGACACTCCAACAAGTAACTCAAGCTCTCAAGTGATAGTGCTATTGGCCTTTGGAGTAGGGCCACTGTCATCTCAAAGCTCCCATCTTTGACATGGATTTTGTCAAATAATCCTCCCATCATGTTGCTGCAAATTTAGAGCTCCTCCCATGAAGAAGGTGCTGCTTGGCATCCAAGATCAAAGGGAAATCCTCTTGCACTATGCTAGTGTCTCCTCTTGCTCCCGCAACATGCAAACAAAATCTGAGCAACAACAATGTTTGCTTCTCCCCTATACTTCCACCATACCCAATTTGAAATGGGAACATAATGAATGGTAAGAGAAATGCCATCCCATCATGATGAACCCATTCTCTCCTCTTTGTCCATCAAGAGTAAAAATTGTAAAATGATCCTGGGACCTGTGGGTTATGGATCCTCCACATTTCCGTTGGGCACACTCCATCCATAAGGCTCTGCTCTTTGGTGTAAGTATCCTGCCACTTGGTATCTCTCTCACAAGAGTTACCATTGTCCCAAAACATATTTCTCCTTTTGAATTTCATGGGACATTGAAATTCAATATCCTTCATGACAAAATTTCAAAACCCCACCCTCACATGTGATGCATGGCTCATCAATAGTGCATGAGGATGATGAGGGTTTATTTCCTCCAAAATGGCATAGCACCGTAAAATTTCCCTCCTCAAGACAATCAGCATGAAATAATGTACAATCCTCCATGATAGATGTAAACTCATGCATACCTTGGAGAGATTTGGAAGAATGTTGCTGCAAGAGTCTCTTCCTCAAGTGTGCTGGTTGCCTCAATAATTGAAGGTGGAGGCTGCTCCTCCATGATTGTAACAGCGCTGGCATGTACCTCTGGTGGTGAGGGCTCCTCCCTCCTTTGGCCAAATATTCTGATCAAGATCTGAGAAAGATCAGCAAGAGTAGAAACCATTGCATTCCTCCCATGGTTGAACCACCAAGTTCTTTCCTCTTTCTGCTGAAAAAGTTTGAAAAAGATAGAGCCTCTTGGAAGACTCTAGGGTTTTTTCCATATTCAGCAAATACTCACTTAGAATTCGAATTCCAAGTGTTCTCCATGATTCTGCTTTGCTCCTCTGTGAGAGTAGGAAGTGCATGGTCCTTCCTCTTCTCCTTTCTTCTATCTCCTCAACCTCCATGGAGAGGTTGTTGTTAGACCCAAAAATGATGAGATCAATCTCATCCTCTGCATCATTTTGACCTCTTCTTCCTTTGGAATTCAGAATTCACAGGCTGAGCCAAGTTCAAAGCTTTGATACCACTGTAATGTCTCAAATGGGGAAATTTATACAATGCTGGGAATATCTTGAGATATTCCTATTTTCCACTCCGGGAGTATTAACAATCAACACTGAACTATTTCAGAGATTGAATGTAGGGGAATTTACTGGATATTTCACCTTCACAAGGAAGGATGAGATCCAAAGGCTACCTGGCCCACTAACAGACTCTACCAATATAACTTGTCAAGAGCTAATAATTCCCTTCAAGGAATTTCTGCACCAGCTATCCATGAGGATGCTGTATAAGGAAGCCAATGTGAAAATAAGGAAATCCAATGCTGGGATGCCTTGGAATATGTCTGGTACAATTTCCCTACAGAATCGAAGCTCAAAGAAATAACCTTAAGCAGGTTATTCAGATCTCCCACCAACATCTAAACTGAAACAGTGCTCAATAAGGGAATCTTCAGCAAAATATAAAATTCAATATGAACAGCAGTGAAAGAATGCATCATATAATTTCAGAAGAGTATAAATCTGATATATAATGTGTAGCATCAAATGTAATACAAATCCCTTGAGGAAAATGCCTCTCAAGGTAAGCTCAAATCAGCCTCAATAGGAAATGTACATGGAACAAGAAAGTACACTGCTACATAAATGTAGCTACTCTGTCACTGCGCAGTCTATGAGGGAAAATGACTGAAAACTGATATAAATGAGATGATATGGAAATAAGAGCTCAAATAAATATGGGGGAGCAAGTTCTCAACCCCAGAAAACATTATTACATCAATCCTCCAAGGGATTGGCTAGAATACATAAAACACAAAAATGCCGGAGTAGCTCGGCAGCTATTATAGCTCAAATATAATACAACATGGAAGAGGATGGAAAGTGCTGAAATAGATGTGCAAAACTCCTCCAATTATCTCCAAAAAGGAAGGGGCTGATCCCCTTACTGAAATCTGCACTCACTAGTGCACAAAATGAAACCCTTGTGCAAGCCACCTCTGAAGAAAACATTGTATGGGAAGGAGACTGAGCTGGACATGAGAGAAAACATATGGCCCAATGCCAAGATCTGCAAATAAAGCTCTGGAGTCTCCTTTGCTGATCTCCTAGAGAAAGAGCTGGCCTCTTCTCTACAGAACAACTCCGGAAGTGAAATGGTGAAGGTCCCTCACTGCAACACCAGTAACTCCAGCGTTCTCTTGATACAAGAATAACGAAGTAGCTGCAAATGAATTCTTTGGCCTCAAGCCATGATGTGAGGAAGATGAAGTACAACCTCTCCATAGCCTCCCATGGAAGAGAAAGGCACTCCTAAATAGGAATCCTTCTTGTGACAAGCAGCAAAAAGTTGAAGAGAGCTTCAACTTCGAATTCTATTCTCCAAGAATGATCTCCACAATGGCTCTCCTTCATCTTTTATGCAATGTGTACATGGACCCCACTCACATTAGGGTTTCTCTCTCATTTAAAATTTCCCTCCACTCCAACTACGCAATATTCTTGTGCAAGCTTCCCCTCTTAGGGTACATTGTTGACTTTGGTTAACCATGGTCTAGCTCACTTGCTTTTGGCCCTTTTCACACTTGTGGCTGCTATCTGAAGCCACTTAAGTGACTTTTGCACCTTAGGAGTGTTTATTAAGTTGCCACAATGGGTTACCTCACCCATTTTATTCATTTTATTAAAATAAAAGAAAAATTAATGTTCCAAACACTTTATTGCAAAATTTGGAACATTACACATTAGTCCACAAAAAACACCCAACCAATAAAACTCGACCACCTACATGAACCAGAAGATTGTTAGTGATTGAGTTCCTAGTCTTATTATGTGGATAAGTTTTCAAGTCTAACCTCTTTATGTATTTGTAGCATGTACTGGTAATATATTTGTTCCTCCTAGTTCTTTTACGACATTTTATAGTGACTGTACTGATTTTTTTTGTTTAATGAAAAGGACAAATTTTCCTTTCTAGTAAAAAAAAAAGAGATTCAACAAGCCTATTGACCGTATTAAGCTTCTCAAAATATTTGGCCTAGCATGGGATCTAACCTTTGATAGATTCACCAACAACAAAAATAAGCTAGGTTGTGTTGAGAATGCAACAAGATGATGAGCTTAGTGGAAAGAAGTCGCCTTCACTAAGTGGGCTCGCAGGCTATTTTTGGCGCAAAGTCTATTTTTAGACTATGTCTATTTTTAGACATATGGATCATGTTCTATGAGTTTCAAGATGCTATTTGTGGATGGTTGGTAAAGTCAGAAAAATATATGGACTTCTATTTTTAGACATACTGGGCGGAATCTATTTTTAGATTGCCAGTCTAAAAATAGATATGTCGAATATTATTAGCTCTTAATAATATTTGGACTCTAAACATTATATTATCCTCTTGGAGCACTTTAGTTAAGTGAAAATATGTGGCACATGCAGCTAACAGAAGGAATTACTCTATTCGTGAGGGTTTAGTGGAGCTATTGCATGGAGACTTCAGTTAGAACTCAGGTGACAGAGTTTGGTGGAGTTGATTGAGGAGTTAATGGAGTTGTGTTCAATTTAACTCAGTTAAACATAGTTGAGCTAGTTGTATCTAGTCTAACTGATTGATACACTAGTGAGAGTGGTGTGAATTAATTATTAATTAATTCACTAATTATTAACTCATAAATCAACTAAAGAATACATTAGTTAACTTCAGTGCATGGACAGTTTTAGTGGAGACCAGTGAAGAGGCAGGTGAAAGAGCAAGTGTGACTATCAGTTGTGACCATATTGGTGCATGAGTTTGCACCACACATTGATGGAGATGCCAATGAGGAATGCGCAGTGCATACCAGGTGGATTCAAACTCAGATTGGGCCATTATTCATCTTGGATTGCGCAGTAGAGGCAGGCTAACAGGTGGAGCAGATTGGAGCATGTGTTTTGTTAGATCTGAGCTTGTGTAGTGTGTAACAATTGGATATTGTACTGAGAGCTTGTGAGGAGTTTGTACAATTATTGTTACATGATCTCTATCATTATAATATACAGATAGTTGGGGGTTTTCAGCTTTAAGCTTTCCCATAAATACTATGTTTATATGTGTGATTGTTTATGGTTTTGATGTGCGCATGCGATTGTTTAATTTCCGAAAATTGATGATCAATAGTAGAAGAGGTTATGTATTATGCATGAAGCTAAAATAGTGTGTGATCAGGATAATCTCGGTGAATAATTGAACATTTATTCAAATTTCTACATGGTATCAGAGCAGTATTGATCATTGGAGCAATTGCAAGACATTGAAGTGGTTGAGTTTTGTGCTGGTGGAATTCGAATTTGCAGCAGTGTTTTCTTGGTGTCGAAGTTGAGATGTATTTCAACGGATTGCGATTGGAGTATTCCCTTGAGGGCAGCTCGAATTATATTGCATGGAAGGACAGGATGGAGGCGGTGCTGGATGAAAATGGGTTGAAGGAGTTCATAGATGTAGAAATTCCAAAGCCTACTTCTAGTGATGTTGCCGTACTTGACGCATGGCAAAAGAAGACAGCAAAGTGTCGAAGGATTCTGTTGGAAGGTGTGAAGGATCACATAGTATCCAGCCTTCATGGTAAGGCTTCTCCATTCTTGATGTGGAAATCTTTGATAGATTTATTCCAAAGCAAGAGCGACCAGAGGAAGTTGGCGCTCAAGGATAAACTCAGAAACATAAAGATGGAGAAAGGCGACAGTATGCCCAAGTACCTCACGAAGTTCACCCAATGCAGGGATGAGATGGGAAGTGTGGGGGTTACTATTGATGATGAGGACTTGGTGAGCTTGGCTCTCCATGGGCTTTCGAAGAGTTGGAATTCCTATCAGGACTCTGTCAATGGCCGGGAGAAATTGCCAGGATGGGAGCGACTTTGGTCGGATCTTGTGAAAGAGGAGATAAGGTGGAGTACCAGGGATGGATCTTCATCAAAGAACTCTGATGAAGATAATTTCACTTTGGATGCCAAAGAAAAGAAGGGGAAGAGCAAGAAAGCTTCTCAATCCAGTGTGGAAGTCAAGAAGAAGGACATGTCCAAGGTGAAGTGCTTTCACTGTCACCAACACGGACATTACGCCACTAATTGTCCACAGAAGAAGAAAAATAAGCAGGCTGCTGGGATTGTAGCTGGAGAGGCCTTAGCCTCGTAGTTTGAGCTGGATTTTTCGCTGATCGCATGCTTGGTCTCAAGTATGACGGGATCAGTGTGGTTTCTTGACAGTGATGTGTCTTTTCACATGGCAGGAGAATGAGATTTGTTTACTGATCTGGATGAGAAAGATCTTGGAGTGCACATCAAGATGGGAGATGATGGTAGATACAGTGCAACCGATATTGGTACCATTTCCTTTGAGAGGGAGTCTAGTAAACCCTTCGTATTGAAGGAAGTGATGCATGTTCCAGGATTGAAGAAGAATCTTATCTCTGTGGTGATGTTAGAAGACAAGGGATATGATGTTGTCTTTAGCGAGGGAAAGGCTTTCCTGCGCAGTAAGGCAACTGGTGAGACCCGGAGGATAGGGGTTTGATTTAAGAACCTTTATAAATTGCAGGTAGATGAATGCACAACAATGATAGGCAAGGTATAAGGAGTGGTGAGCCGGGATGATGGCGAGTTGTGGCACCGGAGATTGGGCCACCTTCACCATGGAGCTTTGAAGATACTACAGTATATTTCTACTGGGCTTCCTAAGGGTAATCTTGTGCAGTCATATCAGTACAAGGGATGTACCTTGGGAAAATTTGTGAAAGCCACCTTTCATGAGAAGGATAGTCGCGACACGACGTTCCTTGAGAGAATTCACATAGATGTGTGTGGACCTTTCTTAGTAGCTTCGACAACAAAGCACAGGTATTATGTGATATTTGTTGATGATTTTTCTCGTAAGTGCTGGATCTTCTTCATGCAGAAGAAGAGCAAGACATACTCAAAGTTCTGTGAGTTTAAGGCACTGGTTGAGAAAGAATCGAGGAAGCAGGTGAAGTCTCTTAGGAGCAACGATGGGGGTGAATTCATCTCTGGCGAATTCAAGGACTTTTGCAACGCAGAAGGAATTCAAAGAGAGCTCATAGCACCTCATAACCCACAGTATAACGGGGTTGCTGAGCAGAAGAACAGAACGATCGTGGGTGTTGCACGGGCGATGTTGCATGATCAAGGCCTACCCATTGACTTGTGGGCAGAGGCATGCAATACTGCGGTATATGTGCAGAACCGTTGTCCTCACAAGATACTTGGCATGAGTACACCCGAGGAGGCATTTTCTGGTAAGAAGCCTGATATTTCCCATTTGAGGATTTTTGGTTCACCTGTTTAAATTCATGTGACAAAGGATGCCAGGAAGAAGCTGGAGCCGACCACAGAGGTTGGGATATTTGTGGGGTACACTGATACACCCCACAAATATCGTGTGTATTTTCCAAACAGTCGCAAGACTGTTGTGCGATGGGATATCAAATTTCAGGAGGAGAAAGCCATGAAGTGTTCGCTTGAGATGGAGCCACAGTTGCATGCAGATGAGGAGCTATTAGTTCCCAAGGATGAGCCTCAGGATGTGGATCAGCCACAAGAGGAGGTTCATGGAGTGGAAGAGACCAATCATGCAACGCCAACCATCAGAGGGCGGAAGCGCACTACAGAAGCTGAGCGACTGGCTCAAGATGCAGAGAAGGTTGTAGGAGCACCTACAACACAGCGTAGACAGAGACAATCACCTGATCGGTACACTGGATACATGGCTCTTGTGAGCAAGTGTATCATGACAGAGCCATCCTATTTCAGGGAAGCTGTGGAGGATCCTGCATGGGTAGATGCAATGGTGGAAGAGTATGATTCGATTGTCAGAAACAATGCATGGGAGATTGCCCCAAGGCCGGAAGGGAAATCAATGGTGGGTTCGAGATGGATCTACAAAGTGAAGCATGCAACTAACGGGAGTGTGGAGAAGTACAAGGCAATATTTGTTACCCAAGGCTTTTCACAGATTGAGGGGATCGATTATGAGGAGACCTTTGCACCTGTCGCAAGGTATTCTTCCATACGGACGATTCTTGCTCTCTCAACACAGATGAGGTGGCACATTCATCAGATGGATGTGAAGACTACATTCCTCAACGAAGTCATTGAGGAGGAGGTGTACATAGAGTAGCCCAAAGGTTTCGAGATCTTCAGTAGCGAGTCGCATGTGTGCAGGCTCAAGAGAGCGCTGTATGGGTTGAAACAAGCACCTCGTGCTTGGTACACACGGATAGACAACTATTTCACCGGACTTGGATTCTCCAAGAGTGAGGCGGATCCTAACCTATACCAGATTGTGGTGGAGGGTAAGTTGTTGATCATTGTACTTAATGTAGATGATTTTATTTTGACAGGTGATGAGCTGTTGATACTATCATGCAAGGAGGATCTTGTAAAGGAGTTTGAGATGAAGGACTTCGGCCTCCTTTATTATTTCCTGGGATTGGAAATTTGGCAACGCAGTGGTGGACTATTTGTTTCTCAGGGTAAGTATGCTCGGGAGATACTGGAGAAGTTCAACATGCATGGCTACAAGCCTATTGATACTCCTCTTCCTGGTGGTTGGAGGAAGGAGGATGCTACTTCAACGAAGGTAGGGGATGCCACTGTTTATCGACAGTTGGTGGGGTCGCTTATGTATCTGGTCAATACACGACCCGACATATGCTATGCTGTTAACCAGCTTTCACAAGCTATGGTTAAGCCTACCAAGCTCTACTGGAAGGCAGGCAAGCATGTACTGAGATATCTCAGAGGCACATCGGGATATGGATTATGGTACAGACAGTTGGATGAGGTGAGGCTATGTGGCTTCAATGATGCATATTGGGCAGGGAGCCCAATGGACAGAAAGAGAACATCTGGAGGGATTTTCAGTATCAGGTCGACAACAGTTTCTTGGTACAGCAGGAAGCAGAGATCCGTGGCACTTAGTTCAGCAGAGGTCGAGTATATGGCAGCGCGTTTGGCTGCATGTGAGGCTATATGGATGAGGAAGATCCTGGTCGGGTTGTTCGGTTCACACTTAGATCCTACTATGATTTATTGTGATAATAAAAGTTGCATTAAACTCTCAGTTAATCTAGTATTTCATGATAGATATAAACACATTGACATCTGGTATCATCATATCAGAGATTGTGTGCAGCGGAAGATCATGTTACTTTCATACATTCCTACAGAAGATCAGGATGCAGATATTCTAACGAAGGCGCTCAGCAGGAGAAAATTCAAATACCATAGAGGCAGGATCAGGGTGAAGGATAATCCCTATCTTGTTGAGAGGTAGTGTTGAGATTCAATAAGATGATGAGCTTAGTGAAAATTAAGCACCTTCACTAAGGGGCTCGCAGGCATTTTGGGCGCAAAGCTCCTTATTTTTAGACATATGGATCATGTTCTATGAGTTGCAGTGATGGTATTTGTGGATGGTTGGTAAAGCTCGAAAAATAGAGGACTTCTATTTTTAGACATATCACGGAATCTATTTTTAGATCACAATTAAAATAGATATGTCGAATATTATTAGCTCTTAATAATATTGACTTAAAACATTATCTTATCCTCTTGGAGCACTTTAGTTAAGAAAATATGTGGCACATGCAGCCAATGTATGAATTACTCGATTCCCCGAGGGCTTAGTGGAAGTTTGCATGGAGACTTCGCTTAGAACTCGTGACAACGTAGTTTGGTGGAGGACATTGAGAGTTAATGGAGTTGTGTTCGCTTAGTTTAACTCGCTTAAACTTAGTTGAGTTAGTTGTATCTAGTCTAACCAATTGATACAATTAGTGAGAGTGGTGTGAATTAATTATTAATTAATTCACTAATTATTAACTCATAAATCAACTAAAGAATACATCAGTTAACTTCAGTGCATGGACAGTTTCAGTGGAGACCAGTGAAGAGGTAGGTGAAAGAGCAAGTGTGACTATCAGTTGTGACCATACTGGTGCATGATTTTTCACCACACATTGATGGATATGCCAATGAGGATTGTGCAGTGCATACCAGAGGGATTCAAACATAGATTGGGCCATTATTCATCTTGGATTGCGCGTTAGAGGCAGGCTAACAGGTGGAGCAGATTGGAGCATGTGTTTTGTTAGATCTGAGCTTTTGTAGTGTGTAACAATTGGAGATTGTACTGAGAGCTTGTGAGGAGTTTGTAAAATGATTGTTACATGATCTCTATCATTATGATATACAGATAGTTGGGGGTTTTCAGCTTTAAGCTTTCCCATAAATACTGTTTTTATATGTGTGATTGTTTATGGTTTTAATGTGCGCATGCGATTGTTTATATTTCCGCAATTAATGATCAATAGTAGAAGAGGTTATGTATTATGCATGAAGCACAAATAGTGTGTGATGAGGATAATCTCAGTGAATAATTTAACAGTGTGAATAATTTAATAGTGTGTGATCAAATTTGTGCATCCACCTTGATCTATGAGAACTGTATTGTACTAGGGGAATAGAACCTTAGTGAGTGAATATCACCACCTTCACTTGACACTTATTCCTCAATAAATCCACTGAGAAACACAGTTTTCACATCCATCTGATGAATGTGCCAACCCATCTACGCTGGGAATGCAAGGATAGATATAATGGAAGAGTACCTCGCAATTGGTGTGAAAGTTTCTTCATAGTTGATCCCCTCAACTTGTGAAAATCCCCGAGCCACAAGTCTGGCCTTGTACTTCTCCACACTCCCACCTGCTGCTTGCTTCACCTTATAGATCCATCTAGATCTGACCAATGATTTTCCAACTGGTCTCGGGACAACCTCCCATGAAATGTTCTTGACGATGGAGTCATACTCCTCTACCATAGAATAAACGCAAATTGGTTGTTGCACTGCTTCCTCAAAGGAAGATAGTTCTGTCACAATACACTTGCTCATAAGAGCCATGTATCTAGTAAAATTGTCGGGAGACTATCTTTGTATACATAGTGAAGTCAGGCCTCCTACATTCTCTACTGCATCAAGTCTCAATCTTTCAACTTCTGTGGTGCGCCTTCACTAGTACATTTGGTGGAAATTCCGACACTTGGTTCCGACACTTTTGACCAAATGTCGGAAATTTCCCCAAATTTTTTCAATCCTGCCCAAAACCGTTACTATACTGACATCTAGAGAAAAGTGTCACAATACCGACACTTAGACAAAGTGTCACAATTGCGACGTTTGGAGGAAGACGTCGCAATTGCGACACTATGCCCCAAGGCGTCGCTATTGCGATGGCTGCTTCCAAATGTCGCAATTGTGACACAATGTCTAAGTGTCACAATTGCGATGTTTGGAGGCATTCATCGTAATAGCGACGCTTTGTTTGCGAAAAAATTTCAAAGTGTCACAATTGTGACGTTTGGAGGCATCAGTAGAGTGACGCTTGTTTGGAAGTGACGGAAAAGGTGTCGGTATTGCGACACATTTTCAAGGCGTCGGAATTGCGACGTTATGACGAACCACATTTTGTCCGTCCTCAAACTGTCGCTCTTGCGACGACTATAATAGCGATGCTCCGGCCACCGTCGGTATAACGAAGCGATGCTCTGGCCGCCGTTGGTATAACGACATTTATATGCAATAAATGACAGTTATATTCCTTTGCAAAAATGGTCAGCTTACAGAATAGCGCGAGGAGTAGTTCATGGAGGCACCTTTACGATTGCGCATAATTTAGAGAGAAAACAGTAATAATGAGAGAGGATCCTTTAATTGCGTCTTTGATTTTTGAAGGTATGGATTCTCCAGCCTACAATTATAAAACAAGACTGTTGTGAATATGTCTGGCGAAGAAACAGACATAGGGTTCACGACTGTTGATGAACACATCGTAGTTCGGTGGAGAAGGCACCAAGGAGGGTATTCTTAGTGAATGATGGATGTTGAAATATTAATTTCAACTACGCTTTCCTCTAGCCGCTTTCTAAATCTGTTTGAATGGCTCTGTCAAACAGCCGTTTTCTAAAACTGATGAACAGTCAATTTTGGTTTTGAAATCATAGTCCTTGCACACTTAAAAACAGAGCGCTGTATTGTTTTGGAAACATAGCAATTTAATAGTAAAAGTGGGATATTTTAATTCAGAATAACGTGGTCCCATAGACCATAGATCAAATCATCCATCCACGTGGAAGCAGGCGATTCGATCGCGTTATTTTTGGGCCCGTCTGCATTGTGGAATTCCGGACCCGAAACATTATAGGGTGGAATTAATTTGATTTTTGCGTCACAGTTTTCCTCCGTACGCAAAGCCAAAAAATGGACCCGAATTTTATATGGCGTATTATATGAAGTTTTCACATCACAAATTAGGGTGATATCAGCAGGCTATTTTGGAACGCGAATTTGTGATTGAAATCGGGTTTATTTTGTTTGAAGTCCGGACGTATGATATAGTTTTATTAATATTTTGTTATAAGTTTTGTTTCACCGCCCAATAGTTATTTAAACCATTGGCTCATATATAACATATGCGCAAATATTTCACTTTGGGCATTTGTAATGTGGGCCCCAAATACTTTAAATAGGTACATATACATTAGACAGTTTAAAAGTTTTCAGGATTGCACCCCCGGTGCAATTGTTTGTTTATAAGATTATATGATACATGTGAGATAAAGGTTTATTATTTATCATATATAAATAAATTTTATCAATATTGTACATTTACAATTTTATGAGGTGATGTTATAAGTAAATTCATAAATATCTCTTTTTAATCCTCATTTTACTCCATGAATATGTTTGGAAATGAAATTTCAATAGATTAATTTTCTCCTAACCTATGTATCATCAATATTGTACATTTACATTCTTAATGATGAGGTGATGTTATAGTTAAATCCATGAATATCTCCTTTTAATCTTCATTTTACTCCATGAATATGTTTGGAAATGAAATTTCAATAGATTAATTTTCTTGCTATTATATGTTTTACGAAGATATGGTAAGGAATTCTCTCTTGTTCTTCTTAGAAATAATTATATATAATTTTTTTCTTTCTTTCAAAATAGATTAAAAAAATTATATGAAAAAAATTATTAATTCATCAATGTGTGTGTGTGTGTGTTGTGAGGAATAATTTCATAGTTCAACTTAATGGTTCATTATATAATCATGTGATCATCACCAATGATATATCTTAAAAAGAAACTGAAAAGCCATGTTTACAAAATCGATGTATACTCTAGAGAGTGGTTCTTATATCACTATGTAAATTTTTGTATGCTACTTCAACAAAATTATAAGATAAACTATAATACACATCATATATGCACCATAACAATTGGTGTAGGGTAAAACCCACCTGCCACACCTTTTTACTCGATCCAATTTTCTCTGTCAACTCTTCTAGCTGTGGGAGTTTCCTCCAAGGATCATAATACCCCCAAGGCCTGTTATCACCCTAGTAATTTTCAGGTTGTGGGATAGGGATTTTTTTAGTTCAGAACACCAGGGGTAACCAAGAACCACTTTGGGAATTCAATATCTAGCCTTCTTGAACTCCAGAGAGGGATCTCTCCATATGATTTAGCTTTGTTTTAGTAACAGATATTAGGCTAGCTATGATTGTGTATTTGGGTTTGATTTTAAAAGATTGGTGGGAATAAAGAGATTTCAAGGTAAACCAGAAGGATATACCAGAATATTGGGCAATGGAGTCAAATCTCTAGGCAAGCAGAACTAAGAAATAAGGCTCAAAGATGAAAATGTGCTAAGGGAAAGATAGGTGACCTTCTAAGGCTATGTATAGGCTTGATTTGATGGAGTGGATGGAATCTGAGCAAAAGGGCACTTAAGAATCCTTAAGCTACAGATAAGAAGATTGAAGAAGGGGATCTAACTGGGAATCGTAGAACTACCCATAAGGTTATATGAACATGCTATTACTAGCCTACAATCTTTAAGGATGCCAAAAAATTCGTGCAGGCCTGTGATAGCTGCTAAAGGGCAGGACGCCCTCGGCAGTCTGATGAAATGCCTTTGAACCCTCAACTAGTGATTGAACCATTTGAACGCTGGGCACTTGATTTTGTTGGCCCTATTAGTCCTCCCTCAAACCAACAAACATACATCCTAGTTGCAACTAAATATGTCACTAAGTGGGTCGAAGCAGAGGCACTTTCAAAAGCTACAGAGGACTCTGTAGTACAGTTTATTTTCCAAATCTTTGTGCGCTATGGTCTCCCAAGGGACATAATAATAGATGGAGGACCACAATTTGTAGGTAATTAATTAGCTAAAACATTTCAAAACTACCACATTCAGCACAAGATTACAACTCCATATCACCCACAGGCCAATGGCCAAGTAGAGAGCACGAACAAAGTAGAAAACATTAAATTGCCAACAAGTTTCGAAACAGGGAGCTTATTATCACGAATCCTGTTTAATTTTTCCTTAGTTGATCATTATAGACTAGAAAAACATAATATGAATGAATGTAAACTTTAAAGAAATACACTAAAAACAAGGAAAGAAATGAGACTTATCTTGTCACCATGAGAATCCTTAGCCATGATGTCTTTGATCTCTTTCCAGTCTGCTGCTTTCACTAATTGACTCACCAACTTCAATATAACCAGCAAATAAGACTATAGTTGTCTTGAGAAATTTTATTCACACTGAATACTTTGAATTGTGAAGTATTTATACAAAAAACTATTCACAAAATATCTCAGGAATTGAGATAATGTTTTAATAAAAAATAGGAAAGAAAACTTAAAAAGAGGGATAGTTGCAAAACAGTTTGCAAGCTGTTACCTTTTTACAAGAAAAAATAGAACTGATTATTCTAATTTGAACTGATTTTTGTTGTGCACTTTAACCCTGTATTTTTACCATTTGAGGTAACAGTAAAAAATGAATTTCCAAGTGAATTTCCTGTTTTTTATCCATTAAATTCACAACAAATCTGTGAATTATTGCCACTTTTCTGCAGAGGGGATCTTCATAGTCTTCAATTTTCTGTAAATTTCATCTGCCTCTGTATACTTGGAAAATTTAGGCTTGATAGTGAACATATGCCTGATCTCATTATCTAAAAAGAACAAATTTTCAAAATACTGAAGAAGTATTTTGCCTGTGGGTGATCCTTGAGGCAGTGGTTGTCTGGCTTGCTCTTTTGCATGATTTCTGATTTTTAGATCATAATATTTCTGAGGCATTAGCTTGTCATTCAATGCATGAATATCAGGCAAAACTGGTTCTGACAATGTTTTTTATTTGGCTAAAAAATCTTGAGATGGATACATTAATGTCTTTACACCGGTCCTCTAGATTACTCATTATGTTTCTTTTGTTCAGGAACTTTTTGATTTGAAGAATGGTTTCTGTTCTATCAACAATTTTCAATTCTTCCAACTCTTCCCTGGTTTTACTGTTTAAAAAAGCTATGAGTTGGATTGCTTGGGCTAGTTTATTGTCAATTTCCCTCTTAGTCTTGTCAATCTCTGCACTAGCAACTTGAAGTAACTCCCTCTGTTCATAAATTATCTGAATTGAAGGCCATTGAGAATGAATGCCTTCAATAATTTTGGTCCATAAATGATTTTTTATATAGGCCACTTGATCTGTAAGATTTACTTGTGCTTGCAGAATCTTTACATGTTCTTGTAGTCGATCGGCCCTTTGCTCATGTCCTTTAGAAGTAATCAAGGCATCATTTTTGGAATTTTCTAAATTATTAATAATGCCTTTCAAAATAACAATCTCTTTATCTTGGTGTTGTAGTGTGCTCCTCTGTGAGGATGAAGAAGAAGAGGCAAATATTAGAGAATTAATTGGCACTGCAGTTGCCAGTACTCCTTTCGGTGCCAAGTGTTCTGCCAAAGTAGATGGTATAGTAGTGTTTACAGTGGGGATCACTGTAGGAATGACCATTGGTTGTGATTTTCTTAGTTCTTCATTCTCTTTCATTAGAGCTTCTATTTGACTTTCCATTTTTTTTATCTGATCTGTCATTTGATGTACAAGCTGCTTTAAATCATCATTCTCTGTTTTTTGCTGTAGAATTTCTTTTGCTTGAGAGTTTTCACTCTGAGGCAACTTCAACTATTTTCTAAGAGCAGCTATATCCTCATTTTTATGTTTAATTAAGACTTTTGCCCCTTCAATGTTGGCTGGGTCACCCCTTGCTTCAATCACTATATATTCTAGTGCTTTTATTCTTAAATTATTAGCATACAATGAGGCTTTGTCCAACTTCATTCGATTTTGGAGGTTGAGCACTGTTTTCTCAAGCCTAATTGATTTCATAGTTTTATTGACAATTTTGGAATATAGCATTTCAGTATTGCTCCTATGAAAGTCAATTTGATCTAATTCATGAATGGCATCTGCATCCACTTCAAAATATGTTTTGGAATAATCTTCCACTGATTTTGGCTCAACCACTTTAGGCTTCAAGAATGACATTACCAATTTATTGGATGAATAATCAAATGCTAAAAGAAGCCTGTCTTTGTTTCCAGGTTTTTCCTTAAGAAATATAGAATGAGCTTGATTCTTGATCTCTTCATTCTTCTCTTTAATCTGTCTAAATCTGATCTGAATCTCTGACTTTGTATTGTCAGTTTCTTGAGAAGAAGGAGGCAAATCGATAGTAGCCTGGTTTTCCTTCATGACTGTATCTTTTTGTTGTGTTCCAATTTTTACATTTTGAAGCTCTTTTAATGTTTGAATTACTATTCTTGTTGCTTCATCATCTATATCAATATTTACAGACTTATCCTTTTCTTCTTCTGTTGACTTGCTTCTTTTACTATAAGGAGTTCTGAATTTTATGTCCTCAATAGTCTCAGCTATGAAACTATCTCCTTCTCTGTCTCTTTTATGTACATTATCAGTATCTTTGCTTGTAGAAGCCACCTGTGTTTGTTCAATCTGTTTGCCTTTGCCACTGTCTACCTGTATTACCTATACTACCTGTGAATCATCATCAAATAGGGTGTTTGGCTCCCTTTCAATTTTATTTAAATATCTTTTAATATGGGGCTTAGGATCATGCAAGTAAACAGACAACTTACATTTTACCCTTGTTGCACTCAAAATACCTTGTGGGTCATACTTCCATGTAAAACTACATGGGAACTTATACTCTTTAAGTTTGACATTTATCTCATTGGCAGCTTCTATGTTATTCACAATGAATGGCCAATTTGATTTTTCAGCTTAAATTGGGTCTTTTTCTTGGAAGCTATGAAGTTGATTTCATCTACATTCAATAGTTGTCTCAGATATTCTAAAGCAAATATTCTTGTAGTAAGAAATATGGGTAACTTATATGGGGCCAGGGATGAGCCATACACTCTGATTTCTGTATGATTTTTATATAAATACCAATCTCCAGTTTTGTAGCCCTCTGATAACTGCAGAATTCTTCTTGTCTCATCATTGATTCTAGGGATCTCCTCTTTTTCCAAGAGATACATAGCAGGGGCTATAAATGAGTCATTGAAATCTGTAAAACTATACTTTCTGTTCCATTTCCTTAGAATAGATGACCAAAATACTACTGATATAACTTTTCCTTCTGCATCCACTTTCTGACATTCAATTGGAAACTTATCTGCTTGATAATATAGGAAGAGGTGGAGTAGATAAGAGGAGTATCTGAAAACTCCTTCTTCTGGTAATCTGGATAATTGATAATGCATAATTTCAGCAATAAATATAGAAAAATTGAACTGAATGGATGGTGATTGACCAGGGCTTAGAGTTGATAGAAAACCTAGGATAGCCACATCAGTGAATTCATCACTGGTGTATCCTAGTATGAAGGATAGCATTGAGACAATCTATCTAGTTTCATCTGGGAAATCAACGGTGTCGAAAGGAGGATTTAACTTATGAATATCAACTTGATTTGGACAGAAAGTCTTGTATATTTTGAATCTAGTATTGAAATCCAATTCAAGATATAGTTGGGTTAAATATTCTATTGATAGGGAAGCAGAATTGGGGTCATGATTCATTTGCAGCATGGAATTTATCGACTCTTCAGTGATGTAAAATAGGATGTATTTTTCTTTGTTTACAATAAATCTTTGTTCTGGCATATAATAAGCTTGGCATAATCTGATAAAGTCAGGAACAGAATGAGTGAGAGGGACAATATATCTAGGCAGATTGGATTCCCAAATTGGAATATCTTTGTTAGCCTTTTCCACTGATTTGCCATAGCACCAATTATAGACATCAAGCAGGTTAAATTCTACATTAGGGTATAGTATTATATAGTCCAGATCAACTAAAGGGCTGTTCTCTGGAGAAATGACTGGAGTCTGGACTGGTCTGACCATATTTGTAGAATCAGCTGTGAGTGCAGGAGTTGGCTTGTTGATTTTGAAGGACAGAGGCTGAGGAATCTTTGCAGAAGACTTATTTTGAGATTTTGGGCCTCCATTCTTGGGGGTTACCTATTTCTTGGTCATTTTTAATATGAACGAAGCAAGATTAAATGGTTTTCTAAGTTATTTTACGAGAAACAGGGGTTTCTTGGTGAATTTCTACTGAAAATGGGGTTTCTGAGCAGGGTTTTTAGGAAATGCAAGGAATTTAAAGTTCAGAACGTGTATTTAAAATCGATTTCAACAGAAAAACGGACCAGGGTATGGAAAAAACTGCGAGAAAGGGAAATTAGGGATTCCAGGGAAATTTTGACAGAGTTTCCCCTGAAAAATGGACACTTTTTTGTAGTAACTTTGGTAATTATTTGAAATCAACAGGAATTTTAAAATCTCAGAGGGCAAGTTCGAAGAAAAGTACTTGGAGAACAAGTGGAATTCAGCTGAATACGTTGCAGAGGTTCTCAGTCTTCAATTTTTTGAAAATGGCTTCGCAGAGGACAATGTACTACTTTGTAATGGAAATTCAGGGCAATGGGCGTTGAAAAATGGTACTGGTAGGTTGAAACTGGCTCTGCAAATTTTCTCAGGGTTCAAACGGCGTGATTTTGAGGAAAAATGGTTCTGCAATGTTTTTACAGGTTTAAAGCGAAAAGGTGAAAATTTGAATGAAAAATATAATTTTAATGTATTAAATGATGGTATAACCATAGTTAAATGACATTAAACTCAGGTTAAACGGGTGAGGTTTAGGGAATACCGCCAGTGGTATTCGCGAGGGTAAATGGTGGTAAGTGGAAACTAGCTTTTCGAACGCGATACAATGTGGTGGCGACACATAAGCACAGGTGGTTTGGAAAAACCACCCATTTCGCGCGACTTTGCCAAAACATCAAACGATTACTTTATGAGTGCGAAAATGTATTAGCGCCGTCGGATCTGGATTCAACGAGCGAACGACCACTATCAAAAGGAAAGGTGCGAGGAAAAGGTAAGTTATCGGGTTCACTTTGGGCCATTGATCTTGGGAAACTGTCGCTATACCAAGAAAAGTGTCGCAATACCGACACTTAGACAAAGTGTTGCAATTGCGACGTTTGGAGGAAGACGTCGCAATTGCGACACTATGCCCCAAAGCGTCGCTATTGCGACGACTGCCTCCAAACATCGCTATTATATGTTTTACGAAGATATGGTAAGGAACTCTCTCTTGTTCTTCTTAGAAATAATTATATATAATTTTTTTATTTTTTTTCAAAGTAGATTAAAAAAATTATATGAGAAAAATTATTAATTCATCAATATGTGTGTGTTTTGTGAGGAATAATTTCATAGTTCAACTTAATGGTTCATTATATAATCATGTGAGCATCACCAATGATATATCTTAAAAAGCAACTGAAAAGCCATGTGTACAAAATCGATGTATACTCAAGAGAGTGGTTCTCATATCACTATGTAAATTGTTGTATGCTACTTCAACAAAATTATAAGATAAACTGTAATACACATCATATATGCACCATAACAATTGCCATACAACCATTTGTTTTAGGATACATGTGGCATTCTAGGGGTAAATTCTATATGATGTGTATATAAATCTATTAGGTGTTGGTAAGTTGTTAGTATCTAAGAAATGATAAGGAATATCCATACATCATGATCTTGTAATGTGATTATAAATTGTGTCTATAATTTCCATAAAATGTATAAATGATTTGTTTAAAAAAAATCAACACAATCAACCCTAAACAATGCTCATGATGTGTAATGTCATTAGCGAAACCAAAATGATGGTCACATGTCCCATTTATATGGTATGGTGATCATATATATGTTGTAGCGACACTTGATGAGTAATTAAATAAATCTCAGAGTGTGACTCATTGTGCCATATTTTTTTAAAGCATGATTTGTTTTCCTAGTTTTTACTAATTTGTTAACATATTTTATTCATTTCAAAAGCTAATTAATGATGCTTTAAGTAATTAGGACCTAATGAGAGATCATCTTCACATCTTCACTGAAATATATTTGGTAATTGTAGTCACTATATGAACCGCACATGCATGATACTTAAGAAAAATTGAAATATAAACTATAATACACATCTTATATCTGCCATAGCAATTGTCATACAACTTATTTACTTCTAGATACATATGAAATACTTCAGGTAAATGCCATATTATGTGTATACCAATATAGTAGGTGTTGGTAAGTTATGAGGATCTAAGAAATGATAGGGTATCCACAAATTAGTAGTGCCCTGGTGAATGTTTTGCATAATTTTCTATTTGTTGTAATTTTGTTGCCTGGATTTGTTATAGATTTCAAATAATATATACAATTATCTACCAATTGTTCTTTATAAAGAATAAGTACAATAAGTAGTCACCTAAAGTGAGCCATGTGAAAATATTGGTAACATGAGTAACCTGGTAAGCTGTAAATGAAAAGTGAATAACCTCCACTCACCAACAAGTGGCAGGCAGGGTTGGAATTTGGATTTCTCTTTACCCGTCACACAATTTTTTTTGATGTTTTGGTCATAATTTTTCTAGTCAATAAATGTTACGTTTAAAATTTTGCACTTCATTAATGACATTCTCGTAATAAATTAACCCTTCACCAATAAAAGTTTGATTAAAAAAATTGAACGCTCTTCCATTTTCTTTGGATTTTGGAGTGTGATATATCTGTGTCATGGAATTTTAATACCTAAAGTTTCAAGAGAAATAACTGATTCTTGTCAAACTAATATTTCCTGAATATATGCTATGATCTACTAAAAATTACTTCAAAAATCAAGTAACCTTCCAATATAAAGAAAAAAACATGAACGAGCTTTCCCTAAATTGCAATAAATTTATGTTTATTATTAATATTGCATAATTTGTCTTATAAAAATTGCATAATCGGAATAAGAACAAATCCTCGGTGCATTTTTTATTGTTTTTGTGATTAAAAAAATGAGCCAAAGAACGCTAAGGCACTCAGAGAAATCAATCTATGTATTATTTCTCACAAAATCATGTTGAGTAGTGGAGACTAAGCGCTAGATTTTTTTCTGTCCTCAATCTCTCTATTAATTATGTCTATTTAGTTATAAGAATAACAAGCCAAAGAAATCTCAGGCTTCCAGAGAAATTAGTCTCTATTTGCAGAAATTAATGATTACCATTGACTAAATGTTATACCATTTGAAATTGCTGAGCGAAATTAATCAGGCCATGATGTACCATTTGTCAGTATATATTTTCTCATGTATGAAAGTTCATGTACCATTGAAAGTTTAATAATTCTATTGAAAGTTTAATAACTATAATAACTATATATATATGTATATATATATATATATTTTTAAATTTAATGATTAATAATAATTAAATTAAAATTCTTAAAAGACAAAATAAAAGCCTAATAATCACGAACTATTATGATAATTTAAAAATATAGAACTCAGGCTAAACGTAGTTACAAAGATACCGAGAAAAGAAGAGTGCATGTTTATGATAACCTTTTTCTTGACAACCTATGAATGCCATTCTCAATGAAGACTCAAGACTCAACTGGATTGGATTGTGTATCAAAACAGTAGGAATGAATCAAAGTTCAATGAATGAATAACTTGATCGAGAAAATCTATAGGGAAAGGTAACTTGACTATCAATCTACTAAACCTCACTTCCATGATTAAAAAAACACCCCCACCTTCTCAGTGGTCCCATCATGGTCCACCTATTGAAAAACAACCAACAAATATTATTTTTTATATATTTTTGCATGGCCATTGGACAATGATTTACTATGGTTTTCCTACTAAATTCCAATGGATGATTATTAAAAAATATTTAGAATTAGTAATTTAGTCTCAAGGCATAGACAAGAGTTTTACTGGATAATTATAGATTACCTCTCCCTTGGATGATTGTACATTTTTCATCTACCTTTTCACGTGAGTTTCAGTTGATGCTAGATCTTTGCCTTCTATTTCTTTAGTGAAGCTAAGAGTTAACTTTGATCTTACATTAATAACTATACTTGCATGAATATCCATGCTTTTATACTTCCCCACTATGGTCAATGTTGATGTATGGCCTTGGCTCATTTATCTTACAATTAACTCACTATTCATATTCAATTTTCTCCAGTTTAGCCCAATAAAATAAGGAAAACAGAAAATGAAGTCTTGATTTTTCTTTCTAGTGCTCCTACATAATACAAATACTCTTAAAAACCAATTAATATATAAATTGTCATCATTCATGCTAAAATCAGTTTGAATTTTTTTAATGAATCTGCTTACAATTAATAGATTACATTGCTCACAGAATAAGAGATAATTTAGAACTATGATTTCACAATAATAAATTATTGGGCTCCCACAGGGCGATGAACTTGGTCAGATGTGACCCTTCTACAGCAGCTCCTGAATCTACCTCTTGATTTCATCGTTCTCTAGAATAGAGCGCTGATAGATCGGTCTGTTGGGTAGCGGCGCACCTGGGGTCAGATCAATCGGGTGCTTGACCTGACAGTGTAGAGGAACCCCTGTGGGTGAGGTGAAAATGTCCCCGTACTCCTCCACAACCTTATCCATTTGTTGTTGTCGTGCAGAGGAGCCTTTTCTGGAGGTCATGGCCACAATATTCTTCTTGCCCTGGGGGCGGATCATCAGGAAAACAAATTTCCTGGTTTGGGAAATGAGCTTACTGCATTGTTTTGCAGTAACCAAAGAGATAGTGGCAGGAGGTGGTACCTCTAGTATCCTGTACAACTTATTTCCCAAAGTAAAAATAATAGCACGAGGCTGAGACTCATACACCGCATGACGCTTCCACAAGTATGGTTGTCCTAATAATACATCAGAAACATCAATAGGAGAAACGTCGCATAATACCTCATCCATGAAGGGCTTGATGCTATAGGGAAGGCGACACTGCTGGCTGACGCGGAGATCTCGTCCTTGGTGAAGCCACTCGATGGTGTATGGATGTGGGTGAGATGTGGTCGGCAAGCCCAACCGCTTCACGACATCTGCCGAAATGAGGTTCTTTTGGCTCCCATTGTCGACAATGAACTATACCGGGGAGCCCTTCACCCACATCTGGGAGTGGATTGAAGAGACGTTCCTCCTCCTCCGGATCTTCTGATTCCTCCTTCTGGATCTTTGTAGTGGCAACAGTGGCATTGGGATCTGCATCAATAATCTATTTCCCTTTGTCATTCCCCTTTTCAGGTTCTGATTCAGAGTTGGAGCATGCATCTGACTCAAAAGCCCGCATCTCGGCCACCAGCGACTGCTTGGCCCGACACTCACTTGTGTTGTGAGTGGAGCTCTTATGGAACTCACACCACTTTCCTATGTTCTTCTTTAGCTTTGCGGTTTTGTTATTTGCTTGTGGCTTCGACAGGTTGTCTTGAGTCACCATGCTTTGGATCTGTCCTTTTTTCTGTGGTTTGGGAGCACCTTTCCCTTGCTTTTGATTCGCAGATCCAAAGTCTCGATTCTTCTATTTGAATTTCTGCTCAATCTTGGTAGCATACCGGTATGCCGTACCACGCGGGGAGATGTCGAGGAACTCCATTTCCTCCTGAATGTATCTGTGTAGAAAACTGCGATACTTTAGCACCAAATGTTTCTCTGAATCTTTGATACCCAACTTGGTGCACAGGGTATGGAACAAATTCGTCAACTCATGCACATCTTGATCCCTTTGTTGCCGCAGTGTGGTCCATTGTATGTACTTGTCCTCATAGCTCCCCACGAGATAGTATTGTTCCTTGACAGCATCTCGGAAAGAATTCCAAGTGGGTACGGCTGAGAACATAGAGGGTTCTGTCTCGTCATTTTTCTCATAGTGGGTTTCCCACCAGTCCTTGAAATGGGGGGCAACTTTGAGGAGTGCAAAAATAATCTTCTCCCTATCGGAAAAGTCATGAACCGAGAACAATCCTTCTAATAGATTCAACCATCTATCTACGATATCTACATCTATTTGACCCTCAAATATGGGAATGTCAAAATTTAATTGTACCTTAAAAGGAGTTGCACCTCCAGAGTGGTTGCTGGATGCATATGCGCCACCGGTGGGCAGTCGTTGAAGGATCTGGGCAAAGTTATCCATCATCGCGTTCCTTTGTTTTTCGAGGGCCTCCTCGAGCAATATTTTGATAGGATCTCCTGCTCCCTCATCTTTCTTTTCGTCCCTCATGGGCGTTCGTCGGGGTTTGCGAAGCTGATCTTGCAAAGGTTCCACCAGATCGAGCCCTAACTCCTTATACCCCGACCTCATTGGGGACATGCAAAGAAGGATTGAGAAAAAGCAGACTACTCTGATACCATTGATTCGGACTTATGCAGGAACGCAACAAAATAAACACATAACCATAAATACAGAGATGTAGTGGAAATAACACTTCATTTTATTAATATCAAAGAACTGAAATTTTCTTACAGACAGAATGGAAATAAAACTAGCTAGGGCGCTGGTAGCTATATCTGAGGAGAGATGTGGTGTCTACAGGCCTCTGAACTGAGTTACAATGAGTCTCGAGGGCCTATTTATTATTGAGGGACAATGGAGAACCCGAAACATCCAAAAATCTAACCCTAGGAGATGAAGTGCCAAAACTATGGGCCCCGTTTGGGTAAATTGGTGTTTCAACTTCCCAGGGACGTAACTTTGGCATACTATCTCTGTTTGATGCACATGATACATCATTAGAAGGATATATCCAAGGAATACAAATTTATCCATGAATATCATTCCAGAATGGAATGATATGAAATGATATTCGCTGGAGCCGCGATGCCCAAAAAACGTCGTTTAGGGCCTCAAAACGGCTTCGGAAGTTCGAGGACCAAAATGCCTTCAAAAATAGTAAATTTATTACTTTGAAACTAAGAATTGAAAGAGACAATGGTGGGGCCTTGGAAGTGGAATAGGTGGAGGTGGCCACCGGTATCTGGATCATTGGTGGTAGTAACTTTCTTACTTTTTGAGTACGATATGCAATTGCGAAGAGGACTAGTGTTGCAAAATTATTGGTAAGTGGAATTTAAAGGGCGTAAGAACGTTTTGAAAAAATTTCAAATGTCAGAATTAATTCTTCTATCCTTCCTAACACCTACGAAGAAAATGGGAATGCTATGAAATTCTGGTCATAGTGTGCAAAATACTTATGACGGAGCAAAATGGAGGACTAGTCCTATCCTTTTAAAGTTGGGTTTCATGTGGCAACGGGGAACCTTATTATAGTTTTTCAAGGATAAGGAAAGGAGAATATTGTCCAGTTAATCATAACATAAAACTTCATACCATTTGAAAAGTGTGTCCTAATTTGAAACAATAAGACTACCCAACTATTTCATTATTTAATTTTTGACATGTATGCAAAAAATACTCCTAGATAACTTAAATAATGTAAGCACTTTACAAAAAATTTTTGTGGAAGGTAACTATTTACATTTTATGTTGAGATTTCACTTGCATTTTAATTGTTTAATTAGTCTTCCATGGCTATTCTGGTAAAAACTTTAACCTCTTGTGAAAATTTGTTTCATCATCATAATATTAGAAATGCAAAAATCAAATGTAAATAAAAATGATTTGAAATGCTAATGTCAGGTAATGGCTACATAAAAATGATTTTTTTAAAAAACTGTTAACGTACGATATCACGCGCACATTCGCCCTTAGCTCTTGTCGAGTGACATTCGCCCTCGGCATTCGCCCTCGGCTCTTGCGAACGGCCATTCACCCTCGGCTCACCTGTGACATTCGCCCTCGGTTCTTGCAAAATGGTAAGTTCATACTATGGAGCCTTCCTCCTGGCTAGGGTTGACCCTATTTGGTTTGAAGCCTACGAGAATACAAAGGTTGTGATTGATTACGGAGCAACGCCTATTTGTGGAACTTCTTACCTGCGGGAATGATAATGTTCGAGAACGAATTAACACATTCATTTAGAGCATAAAATTATTCTTCCCAACTATCTTTATACGTACAGCAATTTTGAATTTGATTTAAAAAACTACTACCCAACTTTGGAGTTCAATTGCTGTTCGTGTGGGCTGTTTGGGATTTGGGAAATATGTGGGAGACTCTGCAACATTTGGGGATCTTGCCTGGAGTCCTTGGAGCTGCGAGGAAGGTGCTTGCCAGTTGGACGCAATCTTGAGAATTTCAATGATAAGAAATGCTACATGGGCTGTCAAATTTTTTCCGTGGTAAGCTAACCACTGTTGAGCAGTGTATAATACATTTCCCACGCCTATTCTTCTTAGTTCGCAGATACTAGTTTTGCATAGATCTTGGTACTTGGTAGATTTGGACGTAATATGGACCTGGGTAGCATTCATTTTATTTCCTCCATCATCGGGTTTTTGCGAAAATGCTTAGAAATTTAAGGTTCACTGGAGATTACTATTGCTTTGATGTGATTATCAATCACATTCAAAAAAAAGTCTTTTAGTAGCATTATTTAGCTCTTTGTAGGTGATTAGAGCAATTTCACAATATCATAATAAATTTTGTCACGATAACTGCCTATTTTCTGGCTTGTAATAGAGACTAGACAAAAACGATCAGTATTGATACAGCAACAACAACACCTCCTATTGCAATGCACGCAATTCACCCTCTCTACACGCAGATGACTATGGCATCCTCATGACGAATAGGTCTTTGAGTTGAAAGGTACTAGTTTGCATTAGGATCGTGGAATTAAACATCAAAATAGTATCAAATTCCTGCAATAGTATTATGACGAGGGCAACGGTTCATTAAGACCTATTGGACTCATCACCCCTAAATAACTCAGGAGCTACAGTACGATCATGCGGAGAAACTAACAAATGCTCATCCATCCCCAATTGAAACAAGAACGGGACCCACATTGGTTACATAAAAAGGAGAAACACTTTTTGAAAAAGAAGAAGAAACTTTTGTATTGAGTCCAGAAATCTATTTGGTCTGTTATTAATGCCTGCCTACACTTCAAATTGGTACTCCCAACTCCATGCCTAGGTCTCAACTGACATTACTTAGATGAGCATCTTAACTTTGAAGTTTGATTCCAAAAAACCCAGAGTCCCCGTTTTCTATTCTGAGGCCTGCGGTACAATGAGTAGAGGTTTCGGCCGAAATACTTCCTAATAGGAAGCTAAAAAGAAACAGCAACAAAATTATAGCTTACCATTTCAGTAATTTTACGTGAAAATTCAACTGAACGGTAAAACATAATATCAAACACAACCAATCACATTGAATTTTGAACATGAGGATTTATAACCACGAAAAACCCTCTCAGTTAAAGAATTAGAATAGCTTGCAAGGTCTCCTAATAAAGGCGCTTACAACACCATAGAAATTCTTGTCACAGTAAAAATCTGTGAAGGGCTTAAAGCCCTTGTACATTCTACATTTCCACGATTAGGCAAAAATCTTGTATCTCTCTCGTCTTGGTTATTGGTCCAAATCCTTTGCTATGTATTTTGTCTTGATACATGGCAACAGGTCTTATCATTGGCAACAGTTCTCATTTTAGGATTTTGGATATCTTCTCTTCTTGTAGCTTTGACTATACAAACTTGTTGATAGGAAAATCTTGACCTACTATGGCATGTGGGAGCTTCGTGGGTGCTCTCAAAGGCACTTTTTTGGGCAGCTTTCATTTTGTCTCTAATTCAAGGCAGAACTATGTTGGCCTTGGACTTTCAGTCTGGAACTTAATTCCTATAATATTGTGTCCATCCTATTCTGATTTTCTTTTATATAAAGAAAGACATATAGCAAATCCTCCACAGTCAATATTTTTGGCCATTTTTATCCTTTTAGTAATAGTACGGCTTTAATTTGGTACATTAAAGTAGAGTATCTGAAGAGCACTCTAAACTGTATTCGGTATTTTAACTTTCTTTCCTACATTTCATTGCTGTATCTAATATTTATATCAACCTTTACATTCTATTAGGTGGTTCTACGTTTGTGAAGGAAGGAGATACATACAATGACTATCATGATGGTACAGATTTTCATTCACAATTCTCTTTTACATAAACCTCAATTTTTCCAACTTGTGGTAGAATTCTGGATTTACATCTCAAAATTTTGGACAAATTTGTTTGGTATTCTCAGGAAAAATGCATTAAGAATAAAAAGCCACAATTTGTAAAAGCCCACATTTGCAAAAAAATCTCCCATATTTTGTAAAAATCCCACAATTTATTAAAAAAGCCCACAATTTTGTAAAAAGCCCACATTTTATTAAAAATCTAAACAATTTACCAAAAAGCACAATTTTGTAAAAAACCCACAATTGTAAAAGCACACAATTTGTAAAAAACCGAATTTTGTAAAAAAGCCACATTTTGCTTATAAGCTAAATTTTGTAAAATGCCACTTTTTATTTTCTTTTTTCTTATATATTGAAACTTAATTGAGTTCAAAAAGTCTTGGTTGTCTACCATTGAAGTCATTTATTGTTTTCTTTATAGGATCACTTGCATCAATGGAAGAAAACATTGGAGCTGGAAAAAAAATTCAAAAAGGGTGAAAGGGTGATGGCGAGAGTTTATTGCCCTTGTAAAAAATATTTATATGAGAAATAATATATTAGGTTTAATAGCAACGACAGGTGCATTGGCGGAAATATGGGCACATTGATGGTGGATCGAATGACTATCGTCCCGCATTAATTATCTATCTTCTCTTTTGATTATATCGTAAAAATTTTATATTATTTTAATATTATATGCGCACTAATGTTTAATTATTAATGTTTGTAATTTTTCATAAAAGCCTGCTGATTGCCCCAAATTTTGTGAATGATCAGCAGGCTTCACGGCTAAATAATGTAGATTAGATGATGTTGCACAGTACAAAGAGAATATTTAACGAAAATAATAGTATTGGAAATGATGTTGTACAAGGTGAAGAACATGAAGTGAATGATGAAATAAATTTTAATGATCACGTGGAGGTAGATCATGATGACGAGTAATGAGACGAGTTCACATTAATAATGGGACAAATAAAATGCTCCAAGACTTGTGGTGAGTCGGATGGTGATGGTGGAGATAGCGGTGGCAGTATTTATGATGTACCTACGATTGAAAGTTCAAGTGACGAATTTTTGAACACTCAAATGCAACTCTTCTCTACCTTACGTGTTCTTTGGTGAACTTAAGGTTATGAATAATTTGTCGAAAACAGATGTATGACACAACTCCTAAGGTATGCAATATGTATATATGATCACATATATGTAAATGTTGATTATTTTTCCCTTTTTTTAGTTGTAATAAATGTGTAAAATAATAAATTATATATAAGTTATTATTTTACACATTTATTAAAGCAAGGAAAATAATCAAAATTTTATATATGTGATCATATATACATATTACATACATAGGAGTTATGTCATACATGTATTCGATAAATTATTAACTGGCTTTAAATTCACCGATATTCTCTTTCTTAATTCTTTGGTGAACTTAAAGGTTATGAATAGTTTGTTGAATAGATGTATGACACAACTCCTAAGGTATGCAATATGTATATAGGTCACATATATGTAAATGTTGATTATTTCCATTTTTAGTTGTAATAAATGTAAAATAATAACTTATATATATATATCTGATTATAACTCCGGCAGTTGGGACGAATATGGGATGAACCCATTTTACAGCATCGGTCAATAGCCTATTCTCACACAGTGCAGCCGATTAACCGGACCTGGCAGTAGGTTAAGTATGGAACCGGCCCGGATTTTATGCATAAACCGGCGAGTTACGCGCAGCGACCGGTCAGGATACTCTCCTTTGAGTTGCAAATTCCTCGGTGTCTCCTCCATGAGCTGCAAATTCCTCTATTATGCTAGCAACAAACACAGCCCTGTGCTTTCCTTACTCAACACCTTATAGTAGCAGCAATACACATGATAATTTGATAAATACAAGGCGAAAACAACGTAAATCCCATTAGCATGCAACTCATCGAAGTGTACTTGATGACAATTTACGTTCTCAAAACAATAGTGACAACATTATTTCACACTCTCGGCTAGGAGACGCGGACCCTTTCTCTCTGCTCACATAGCGACGTATAAATACAAACCTGCTACATAGCATATGGCTGGGTGATCACGGCATCGGCGATTTACTACAAATGGTCGCGACGCCACTCAAGGGACAACAACCCCATACAACCTAATGAAAATGTGAGCGGCAATAATAAATTGACCACTAGAAAATTCCCGCTTGGAAATGCACTAAAATGGCCATGAGTTTTACGGGTTTTAATGAATCTTTTCGGTGATAAATTTTGTCAACACATTGTGGTATTATTTGAAGTTGTAATGCTCTCTCAACTTGTTAAAAAATAAACACTAATAGTGGGTTTCTAAACCAATTCAGCACTATAAGTGTTTTGTAGTGTTTTTCTAGAAATTTATTTCCAAGCAAACATAGATAATGAAAAGTATAGATCTTCAAAATGCTGGTGCGATATATATGTTAGTTCCATTCTTCGCGACTGTTACCGAAGTCAACATGAGGCTCTTACTATGTCTGGTTTTGTTAGATGTTTTGCACATGATGTTCAGCACAAAACATGTCAAAAAGTTTCCATCGAAGAAGCTCGGAAAAATATTTCTTGTTATATCACCTCCCATAACCGGTTTCGATTAGAAGATATGATCAAAATGAATGAAGTGATTCTTGGTTATGCATGTTTTGAGGTCGATTTACTTGCACACAATGAAAAGTTTAGTTTCAAAATTAGTTTGTGAAATAATGGTGAAATTTTTCAAAGGTGAAAGAGGTTTTTGTTCATAACATTCCAAATAACAAAAAGTCATGCAATTTGTATAAAATTTAAACTATGTGGGAGATATACAATGATATTTGGAGCCTACATTAAAACAAAGCAAAATTTTCATAAATACCTGTTTTAGTCATTTTTTAGTCTGGGCATTTGCAGCAGATGGAAAGTAGTTTATGCAGCAAGGAGGTTTTGTTAATAGCCATATAACAAAACCTCTTTCCATTGCTTCAAGGTGTCACGAATTGGGATATGTGGCTAGATCTTTACAGCTCATTTTCACAGATTTAAATTTTAATTCTGTTTTAGAGATGATTTTGCAGGAACAAGATTTCGAGCAATTGAAACATTTTCCAAATTTGAGAGAGTTTTTCTCCAAAATGACCTTATCTACAAAAAACCTCTTTCCGATGTTTTAAAGAATGCTGTCGGTTTAGAATGCGGAAATTTCATATTAAACACCTAGTTTCAGAAATGCGGCTAGTTTAATGTAGCGATTCTATTTTTTAAGAAAATGGTTGGGCCTCATTCCTTAGTACAAGGATGAGAAAATGTATATATTTTATGGGTTTCATAGTTTAGGGGTTGTATTTTTGCAGCGAGTAGAGAGTTTGCTATTGTTGTAATAGTTTAAATAGAGAATTAATGAAATGATCCGGCTACGATTCATGAAAGTCTCATGTGATGTGAGTTTTTTGCATATGTCTTTGTTACGTTTCATATGTATCTTGTTATGTTTTACTATTCATTCATAATCATTTCTAGTTGAATTATTTTAAGTAAGAAAGTTAGAATCCATTTTTGTATCCTACCTTGGGAAACGTTCATTTTATGTATACTTTCTTAAATGAAAATAGTTCAATGATAACCCATACACCGGCCTCTCGGGCTGGTCTTTCCTCCATATAATTTCAAATTTGAATGCTAAAAACTTTTGCCTATCTTGCCTCATGACATAATCGTATATTTGATTTAATTTCTATAAAGCTCATACTATCTGTTGTCATACAGCCCAGAAAACCCAGCCATTCATCAAATATATTTCTTTCCTATCTCTTTACTAGCCTAAAATCAGTTCCCATTTTTAAGTCATCTCGCACCTTATTGCTCATTTTTATCGAGATTGATTTGGAGAGAGCCCTCTCTCTTTATCCTAAGTAGGGCTAGCTATGAGGCTGAGCTTGGTTTTATGTTTCCTTGAACCTCGCCTTCTTTCAGCCTAAGGTAGATTCGAGCGCTAACAATATATATATATATATATATATATTAGACAGTGTCTTTAAAGGGCTGATACAATGAATTGACAACGGATACGACGGACGGATTCTATATTATAATAATAACTAAGCAATAAAATATGATGGACTATTATAAAGAGAACGATACGTACTTAACTAGTTTGCTTGTAAAATACAATGATATGTACATTTGGTGCCATTTGATATATTCACCTTTACATGTGGTATATAAATGAGCAAAATTTTCATATTTTGTCTCTATTATTGGAATCATGGTTTTATAAATCTTAAAAATAGTTCTTTGTCTACGGTGGCTTAGAATTATTTAATGTATTTTTTTAAAAGCCAGTTCATTGAGATCGATCGCTATTTTGGTTAGACCGAGTTCAGGACAGTCCGAAACCCGGTCGTGCCGCTCACGGTCTGAATGCCGGTTTCGGTTTTAATAACTATGATATATATATATATATATATATATATGATTAATAATCTTTAAAATTATACTTTTTGTTTATGTTGTAGATTATTGGTGAATATTTGTTACCATTCCAAAATACTTTACCTCGAACATATCGAGATACGTGCTATTATGAAACAATTTGGAATGGAATATAACACCATTAGATGCATGTACTAAAGATGTGTATATTACGGAGAATGTGCATTAAACGGGAATGTACGAAATGTGGTAACGAGTAGATATCGAACGGATCAAATAGCTAAAGGTGCCTCAAAGGTTCTTCGTCATATTCCATAATTCCGTATTTACGCTGAATGTTGAGTCATTAGCAGCACTTAAGCACGATTTATGGATTACCATTCAAAAAAGAATAAGTGGAGATGGTGTTCCTCGAATACTGGAGATGGATTTGCATTTGGAGGAGTCTGAGGAAAAATATGTAAGAATTTTAAAAATGAACCTCGTAATGTCAGGCTTTCATTAAGCGGTGATGGTGTTAATCCATTTCCAGAGGAAACGGAGTCTACTTACTCGGTGTGGCATTTATTTTCGTTATCAACAATAACATTGCTCCTTGGATGTTAATAAAGAGGGAGCACAATGTTGACTATGAATCTAAATTATTTGATACATTATTTCTTTGAATGTAACATTTTCATTCCTCTCGTTGTTTGCATAAATATGTATTTTGTATTTATTTACATATATATATACATATATCCTTGGTAGTAATTATTATATATTAAATATTTTAAGAACAATTAGGTAAGTACCAGGTCAAAGATATGAATGTACCTATTCAGAGCCTCTACTCCAGTAGACTAATACGGTTATGGCATGGCATCTCCCCTTTCCTGTATGACATCACTAACCAATCAGCAGGAAAAGAGATTTCAAAACTCATAGTGAATGTACCATGGGCTTAGTCATGAGTAACAAGGTAGCACATCTTTGTGGTATGTAATATTTACATTTTGTATAATATAATAATACGATATAAATTAGATATATATATGCATGTTTAAAATAGTCTGTAGTATATAGGTATTTATTAGTCCATCTATTGCGGGTCTTCAAACAAAGAATGTGTTACATATGGGTTTGGCAAACCTAAGTGAGAAATATCGTCATTCAGCTAGAGTTAAGAAAAGATGGTATTTGATGGTTAGGCACTTCTCCTAAGACCACTGTGATATCGTACTATTAAACATGTTTTCAATTATAAAGAAAAGTAGTTAAAACCATAAAATATGACACTTTTTCAGTTGTTGAATCATTAGAATATATGAAATTAATAATAATTAATAATTTGTGTATAATTTATTGTATATATATATTATTTGTTTTATGTAATATTTGGAATTTTTGTTTTTAACTATTGAATTTATTTCATGTATTTTTATAATTAACTCAGTAATTCTGATTCTTCATTCAATAATATCAAGGTCATCAACATAATTCGAGGTACTAATATTGTACTTCCACATGGAATGAAATGTTATCCTTCTCAGTGTAGTTGCTTTACTATGGGGACCTAAGAAATAGCTCCATTTAATTTGATACAATCTGCATGTCAGAAAGAATGTGGCTGTTATGCTGGCGAACCGCAAATCGTTTTTATGATAGGAGATAAGTCAAACAAAATTGTGTGACAGCATTGAAAATTCGAATCATGCAATGAAATGTGATAAACAGATCAAATAACAATGGAGGTCGAAATTATAATAATATTCCACAAGATTTATTCAACAAAGACAAAAAAAAGCAATGATGTAAAAGATTATTCAGAAAATTAAATTTCTAACGGGTTTTGCTTCAAAACACCAAATAATATCTTAACGAAAAGGTGACTTCGGTGAGAATTGAAAACACATGATTGGCATACACACTGATAGATAAATTTTTAGAACATAAACTTTGTATGTTAATACTATGAATACATATATTTTAAATTTTCTTTTTGTTTAATTTGAAACCATGTGCGGTCCTTTTTTTATTGTTATAGTATGTTCTCTGTGCTCTCTCTCCCAAACGACTTCGACAATAATGTCAAACAAAGTTATATATATGGTCTTAGTAAATACATGAGGTAAGTAGTTTTTGATTTATACGCAAAATCTAATTGCTAAAATTTCTTTTTCGTACTTGATGAAATGATGTATTGAATTACTTGTATTATCATATTATGTTTCATTGATAACCTTGCGTAATGATTTGCGAGATGGTTGTCATTGAAAGAAATCCATCGAAGATGAAATAAAGTATTGGAAAGAGAAAATTCCTCGGCTAATGTGTGAAAATAAAAGTATCTACCTCAATATTTTTCAATGCAAGAACACTACTTGATACACCAAGTTGAGGAGATTGAAATGTGTGGACGTTACACACAAGGTCAATGTGGATGGTCGAGAGCTGCAAATCCTTCAAAGCTTTGGTTAGAAAAAGGAAGCATGACCTAAAGGGTTCTATGGTGGAGGGATATGTAGTATTTTGAATCATGAGTGTATATTAGTCATTATCTTCCTATAACTAGCTAGCCAACCATGAAGGTAGTGGATTGCATTTGGGATGTGAACTCCATCAAAAAAATTTGAAGTGGAGCACATTTTGTTGGGAAAAGGTGGGAATGAAAGTGAGAGGTAAAAAGATTTATTATGTATAATACATATAATGTTTCATTTTTACATCATGTATGTAGTCATTATATTCATTTGAGTCTTATTATTTCTGTTTTATTAATTAATATAATTTACCATGGTTATAAGTAATATTTATTAATATTAATTCTTGTTTTTTGATGGGTGCTCAAAGATATGAAACTTCACATACATTGCAAACAATATTGAGTGGATGAGTGAATGGATAAATATGTAAAGCACGTAACAATGGTAGGATATGTGGCAACTACTATTTGAATTGATTAGAGAAGCGTATCGTAGTGGAAAACGAACGTTACGGACGAAATCGATTTAGCATATGGTTTGAAAGATAGAAAGGTAAGCAATTAATTCACATATTTTATTCATTAATTAGTTTATACTATATTTATAATGTGACAACCTGAGTTGATTTTTCGGTTAATTTTCATGTTGTGTAAATTATATGATTAATTATTAATTGGTATCTTTTCCATATTTGTATATTAGGTTGAAACACCACAAGGCTATGTGGTGCAATATGAATTAATTTTGCATTGACAGATTGAATGACCAGGGAAAGATACAGTAGTGGGATAAGTGTAATTATTCCGGGTCACTAATTTCCTCTGGGAGTAATAGACATCCTCGAAATCTGAAAATAGATATTATGGGTTCTTAGATGATATGATTGAGTGTGACTTTAATTCCTTCAAAATAGTTTTGTTCGACGTCCAAATGGTATAGGCTACGAATGAATGTCTACGTGATGATGATAGAACACTTATTCAACATGACCATGGATTTTAAAATGGTTAAAACATCGAGTTTGAACGGGGAAAAAGATCACTATGTTTTTCCAAGCCAATGCGAACAAGTCTTTTACTACGAGAGGTTCACGGTGAAAGCAGATGAGGTCATTTGCTATTAGATATGATCAAAGAGGAAGACGGTAAATTATACGTAGAGGAAGAAGATATTGATCAAGAAGAGAAGATGATGCGATTAGCGGAGTGAGAGGAAGATGCATTGACGGGGGAATAAGGGTATATCTTAGAAGATGAACAGGGCATAGGAGATGAGGCAACAATTATTGATGATGATGTCGATGAGGATATTATTGAAAATGGCATAATTGATGATGATGATGACATATGATGATCATTATTACTTGTTTCTAAATGGAGATGTTGATATAGATGTGATCATTTGGATGAATATCAAGAAGATATACGAAAAGAATAATATTGATAGATGTTATGTTCGAGTATGAAGAATTTAGTATGTAATAACTTTATATTTTTAATATGTAGGAATTATTATTTAATAATTTACTAATTATGTGAGTTTGTATCATTGTTTTATTATTTCAAACCAATAAATAATGGCCTTAATATTGTTATTATTTCGCAAGATTCGCGGGATTCATTTGATTCTATGATCGAGGTCACAAAAAAACCAATTAAATGCTTCCAAATAGTCAAGATGCGGAAGGCAGGCTTTGCCGACCATAAATTGCACCGAAAGCCGGCCTTCGGTTCGGCTTGTTGTATTGAAGAACGAGGGTGGATTTGGCAGTCACATTTGAATGAAAATAGATGAGATATTTAGGGATGTTTTTGAGGCGGATCACCAGCCCCATAGATGAAGGTCCCATTGCTGCAAAATTTCTGTTGCGTTGAAGCACAAGTATAGTGTTGTATCGAGAATACAAATCGAGGAGGACAACTATACCAAGTCTAAATCAATTGAATCCGAGTTCTAGTGCTCTTGAACTTACCGAATTAAAGCCGAAGCGGAGGTTACAATCTCTAATGGGAACGGGTATGGGGCAATATTGGGATTGGATGTCGGAGCTCTAATAGGCATGGACACAGTCAATGAACTTCCCAACTAGTTCAATGTGATGAAAATATGGACTTTGTTGATGATCGGGAAAACAAGCGAACTTCTTTGGCAATATTAGGCAGAGATTTCATGTGATCGATTGAATCAACTCGGCCATAAGACATCTCTTTGCGGAGTTTGGTTTGTATCGAAGGAGAATTGGTTTTTCTTTCCCATGATGATGGATCTTGCTCTTTTCATGATATAACAAATTCGAGTGTGGAGGACATTATTGTACTAATTTTGGGGTTTATGGGTGTTATAATTTATACATTTTTGGGATTTTCTATTAGAAACGGGAAAATCCTGAGGTTAGATTATTATCATGGTTTAAATTTCTATATTTGAAATAAAATTCACCAATTTATATTTAAAAAAATGATTTGCCTAAATATTTGATGTAGTTTAAATAGGATGTAGTTTATTTCAAAAAGCTTGTTGAAAAATTTTCTAGAAACTATGATTGGGATTTCAAGAATATTTATGCACTCTTTTAGAATTTTTCCCTTAACATAGAGGGCAGTTGATGTTAGTAATATTAGTATCCAATCTCAAAGAGAAGGATGAATATAAGAAGCTCCACACCGGGCTTACCCCAAACATGTGGGGTGATTTCTAGTTGATCGGGCTTGGTGGTTCGGATAGTCGCTCTGATAAATATGTTGTGGCGGCATACGTAGGTTGTACATTGGACTCGGGGTTTTACGTTCATGGGACTTTATAATAGTAGAATTATGGCATTCCATACTAAATCGAGAGGCCTTCACTTCAACGTCCAGGCTGCATCTCTCCGGTTTTGGCGGAGAGGGATGTCTTGGGGAGAAATTTTGGCTTTACCAAATGTTGTGCCGAGAGAATCAACATTGGTGAAATTACGAGCCATGTGGGCCTCTTATGGTATCCTCTTGGTAGTGCCCAAAAGACAATTAATGTTATGATATTTGTGATGGAGATCTTGATTTAAATGTGTTTTGAAATTTTGAGTTTCATAGTAAATCATCAATGGGCTCTAAAAATAAGGCACATTGAAATCTTGGATACATGTTTCATGCCAAAATCGGTTGTATCTTCCATAAATACACAATCTTGGACCACTCTGTATAAATGTACTATAAGTTATAATAAAATCTCATTGTCTGCAGGTGGTGTTCTTACATGCATAGCAAAGGCATTGTTTTGAAATCATTTTATAAGTCACTAGATATTGTGGGTACAAGGATCTAGAATCTCAATGACATGCTAAGACTCACTATTGCTTGTTCTTAAGTTACATGACATAGTATTATGCCAATGTTTCTTTCATTTTTACTTCATGCATAGGCGATTTTTTCATCAAAAGTCCATAATTGTTTTTAAGTTTTATCCATCCAGTTTGTTGTGAATGCACGGGTTTGGCTCAACGGATACATTTATATCTTTGTACTTTTCCTTTACGAACTATTTGAAATTTCCTAGTTATATTTAGAGGTGTGTTTTTAAAGGATGAGGGGAGTTACTTAGATTTCGTGCTGCCCACTCTCAATGAAACACGAGTAAACTATGACACATTGTGATGTATATCGGTGGTAGTTAGGTAGCAACAAAATCATTTTCATGCTTCGGTAGATTTATTCTTCTTGGAAATCTTTCAACTAACAAAAAAAGGGAATGAAACACGCAACCGGTCCCTTCCTTTATTGGATACTGTTTTTCTTTGCAGAGTATCTCTCGGGCTAAGATTCTTAGAAGTGGTGAAAAGTGAGTTTGGTTAGTTGGTAAAGTCCAACTATTCTTAGCCCTCAACAATGTTTAAATGAACTTCATGGGCATGTTAACCCCTCTGGGCGTATTTGCTGGTGGGTTTTGGAGATTTTTATCACTAGGTTAGACAAATTTTGAAATTTGAAAGTGTAGTGGGGTCCTGTTCAAGTGCGGCCAAATTAGTAAATTGATACTCGATACATAGGCCCAAGAAGCGGTAATATGCGATTAGGTCATTATATGAAATGATTGATTTGGCATGTGAATCTCACATCTAAGGGCCATTAAAATCCCATGGATGGAGGCTGACCAGGATTCAACGACTAGCATTTACTATTAGTGGACTTGGGTAGCACAAGTACAATAAAAATACGCTTTAATAAGTAACATCATAGATTCGGAATCTTAATCTCTATATTAAATGAGCATTAGAATGTAACTTGATTTAAGTAAAATCTCCTAGCAGTTGTTCTAGTAGGACCTACAAATATACTTGTAAAGATGTTTGAGGCTTGAGGTTGTATGACAGATTTGCAACAATTGACTTGTTTAGTACATGATGACATTAGGTCATTGTAAGAAAGCTGAATATATGCTACTTGATGCAATTGATTGCTGCGCTTGTGTTTTCTAAATAATGTTTCCAATATAAACACAGGAAATGAATCTTGTTCTTATTTGAAAACATACGTCATCTTTAATCTACTATCAATTTGAGTGACAAGGTAGCTAAACCACTTGAAAATGCTCGAAGATGTTACGGATGCATGGAAGCTGCGGAAGTTGGCCCCTCACTATGTTATCGGATGCGGGGGCATTAGGCCCAAGAAAACTTTTGTACATAAATAAATGTAAAGGGGGGTCTCATGTTTTGTTCCCTATGAAATTATCCATAGTTGAGACTAATTTAGTTAATTTGTGAGAAAATGTAACTTCACGATGATTAATGAACTTTGAAGAATGGTGATGAGTTTCGGAGGTTAAACTAATTCTACAGGTACATCTGTTTGTCGGAACGTTAGTCTTAGAGTTAGAATTTAGAACTTTGTGAGTCAGCGAAGAAATTGGAATCGATTCATTGTGATGATATAAAAATAAACCTCCGTGACGAGTCGATAGAGACACGGGCATAACGAAAGGCGCAGGCGGGAATAGGAGGCCATTGTACTGGTCTCGGCGGGGACTGAGAGGGCTGTGGGGGCTGTTTATATAAGGGATACGGTAGTATTATATGTGTGTTGATTGAGTAAGTTTATTTGTGTGAATATATGCACATCCTGGTGAAAGATAATTGAAATCCAGTAAGTGATAGAAACCTGTGATAAGGTTATGTGCATATGGAAATTTGGTTGAGTTCTCGGTGGAACATGAGTTAATGACTTAGGACTTATGAGCATTAGTGGTACGAACCATTATTAAGCAGGTTGAGGAATTCCTATATAATCAGTTGTGTGAACGGAAGGTGAATTAGGTTAATGACATTCTGTGCGCCTATGGTAGAAGTAAGGAATCTTTGTGCTCGAAACTCCGTGAGCTAGGTAAAACCTCGTAATAGGTGTTGTGGTGTGTGGCGGTGGAATGGACAGACAGGTGTATCGATTTTAGGTACGTGCAACATCCAGAGGTATACATAGACACTAAGCTTCGTGGCCTTATGTGTACGTCGTGTCTCCTCGAAATGGTCATGCCGAGTTTGTTTGGTATGGCCGTACGAAGGATGAACAACGAGGTAGAGTTCTACGATAGCGATGAGCATTGCTAAGCGAAGACGAGACTTTGGAGTAAGAGTAGTCGGAACCTCTTAAGGGCCCAGCACGGTGAGACAAGTTTCGGCATGTTACCGCCTTTGTACGGTAAGTGGTATTCCCCATTTGGACGCGAACAATGTCATGAGCCCCAGCCGACCCACCATGACATGAGCGGTTTCGAAACACTCTCATCGAGTTAACGATCGTGCCACTAACTCGCGCGATATCCAGTTGGATCGTTGGATCGTCAAGGCCAGAGTGACGTATTATCCACCTTTGGATGTGGAAAGGCCACTAGCGCTAGGCCACATGCATATATACGTCGACTATTGTTGTCCTAACTAAGGTTCAACGGAGGTATAAATATTTCACGGTCGAATTATGTTCATAACAATTGGAACGCCCACAATTCATAACAAATATTGGAGATTTACTATCCTGTTTTAAAGTTTCATATAAATTGAACCCGCCAGATTTAGTGTGCGACGCTTCGTAAGCGTCGGTCTTCCGACATTTTGAACGATTTCCACTTTCGTCGGTCTTGCGACGTCGAAGTCGATGTTGCGGCGGTTGCTGGCGTTGGTATTCGTCGATGGAAACGTCGTTGTGGAAAACTGTCGGTCTTGCTCGGCCTTACTTTTACGTCGGGAATTGCGGCATTTCGAAATGTTGAAGAGCGACGATCGCAAAACGTCGGAGAAAACGCCATTCCAGCAATCGGACACACATTTCGTCGGAATTCGACCATATCGCCGTTGGAAGACGACGGTTTGGTAGCAATCGGAAGGGTGGCCGCTTATTTGGAAACTTGTGGAAAAGGTGTCGCTGTTACGAAAGCTTGTCAAGCCGTCGGTGGCGTTGTGAGAAAACACGTTTACGTCCTCGACTGTCGCTCTTGCGACGACTATGTGTCGGAATAGCGACGCATTGGCCGTTGGAAATTCCGCCAAATTTTCTAGTGCTTCTACCATTTATGGTGGATGGCTCTGCATGAGTGATTTCTTCCACTCCATGATCCTTCGCATGTGGCTGCTCCACATCTTGAGGTTCATTCCTTGGAACCAAGAGTTACCCCTCTGCATGCAAATCCAGCTCCCTCTCAAGGGGAAATTGGATGGCTTTATCCTCACCAAATTTTATATTCTGTTTCACAATAGTCATTATGTTATTTGGAAAAATACCACGGAAATAGTTGTGGGAGCTTGATGTGCCCCAAAAATATCCCAATCTCAGCTATTGGTTCTAACTTCTTCTTGGTGTCTTTGATCACATGCACATAAAAAGATGAGCCAAAAATCGTAAAATATGAAACATCAAGTTCCTTACCACTAAATTCCTATTTTGGTGTGCTCATGCCAAGTATCCGATGAGGAAAATAGCTATGCACAAATATAATTTTTTGTGTTGTATACTTTGCTAAATGCGGTATGCCCTAATCATCTGACACTGACAGTGCTACACCCCCACGATTGTTCTGTTCTTTCTTTCACCGTGACCCCATTCTATTATGGAGTTGTAGAGAGAGAAATCAACTCTCTTTGAATTCCTTCTTTGTTGCATAAGTTCTTGAATTCATTGGAGATGTACTCACCACCATTATTACACCCCTCCAAGAGCCTTCACATGCTTTATATGTACCACCGGTGCAACGACTCGAAAATTTTGATAATGTACGTGCTACTTATACGCAAATAGATCCAACACTTTCTAGAAAATTCATCAACAAATATCACATAGTGCGGTGGGTTGTTGAGAAAACGATAGAGAATGGTCCACACGTACCGGAAATGACAACCTGTCCAACTCGAAATACATGAGCTAAGTGATTTTATCACACTCAGTTAACTGTTACAAGTGATCATAATAAAATATTAAATTTTACTATCCAATTTAATTAAGGTAAAATTAAATTAGACACTGCATGTTATGAAACCAGCTCCGAAAATAGAAGAAAGGAGAGATCAACTCCTTAGAAATCAACCACTTCGAGGGGGAAACTTCCAATACATTACATAAATGAATAATTCTTGGATGATACAAATGACAAAAACTCATTCTATATATCGGGGCCATGGGGTCACAATATAATCCTAGTCGACCTAACAATAATAATGTAATGGAAAAATAATAACATTACGGGGGTTACAAGGGTACAAAAATATCAATAAGGGGGCTACAATAATAAAAATAAGGGGCTACACTAGTAATATGGGGACCTAACATGCCCCTCTCCTTAAAAAAAATGTTTTTCTCAATGCTTGAGTAGCTCTGGATGATTCTGTATAAAATTCTCATCCTCCCATGTAGAATCTTCAGTGGGTAAGTTATTCCACTTGATGAGATACTCTGAAATTGATCGATTTCATAGGTGTAGAGTTCTTGTTTCGGTGACTGTTTTAGGTTCCAATATGTTTTTTCCTTCCTCATCAAGTTCTAGAAATATTGTTTGAACTGGAAGTTTGTAACCTATAACCTTCTTTAAGCATGAAACATGGAAAACTGTATGCACTCGTGAAGAAGTAGGAAGATCCAATTTGTATGCCATAGTACCAATCTTTTGCAACACCTTATAAGGACCATAGTATTTTGGCGATAATTTATTATCCTTATTAGCTTTATTAAGGGAAATTTATTTGTATGGTTATAGCCATAAAAATACCCAGTCTCCTACATAAAAAATTCTCTCACTGTGATGTTGATTTGCCTGTTGTTTCATTTGATTTTGTGCCAAATTGAGGTTATCCTTTGGGAGTTTGAGAACTTGTTGTTGATGCTAGATGTGATATTCCACTGCTTGCACCTTATAATTTTCTCTTAAAGATGATGTGATGGATGATGGATAATATCCGTAAAGTGCCATAAATGGGGTCATTTTTGTTGCAGTATGGAAGGAAGTGTTACACCACCATTTAGCTAGAGGTAACCACTTGACCCATTGTGTTTGTTTATGAGATTTAAAACAACAAAGATATCCTCCCAAAAATTTGTTCACTATCTTAGTTTGACCATAAGATTGAGGATGATAATATGAGCTATGAGCTAGTTGAGTAACCAAACAAGAAAATAATTCCGTCAGAAAATTTCCAGTAAAAATGGGATCTCTGTCGCTTACCATAATCTTTGGGTTTCCATGTAGCTTTTGAATTATTTCCATAAATACAGTAGCAACTGTACTTGCTTTAAATGGATGAGATAATGCAAAAAAGTGTGCATACTTGGTAAGTCTATCAAATACCACCATGATGACACTCTTTCCTTCGGACTTAGGTAAACCTGTGATAAAATCCATTGAAATATCCTCCCAATGTTGACTTGGAATGGATAAAGGTTGTATAAGACCCTGGGTCTTAATTGTCTCAACTTTATTTTGCTGGAAAACCAAACATTCTACCACAAACTTTTGAATATCATATTTAAGGCCATCCCAAAAAAATTATTTCTTCACCCTGTGGTAAGTTTTTAGAAATCCCGAGTGTCCTCCTTTACACTAGTGTATCGCTAGGATCTATTGGTCCCACACTAGTGTGTGTGATGCAATTTCTTGTTGGACTTCAACAAGTATTGTCTAAGTGGATAGAGGAAGATATAGTGTACTTAGTCATAGTGGGGCAGTAAGGTCGAAGACATTTTATTTCAGGATAAAGGTGATGTTGTAAGCCAAAGAAGACACAATTACACAAGTATTAAACTTATTTTGATATTAGAACAAGAGTATACTTCTTCAGTGAATCTTCAAGGAGTTAAAATCCTTTTTTTCAATTGAGATAAATCCTTGCTTGGAGAGCAATGCATATTTTAAGGTTTCCATGGTAGAGATGAAAATCAAACCTTTTGTGTGATTTTCACCCCAATTGTTTGGAAGGACTAGTACTTTATGCCTACTTTCTAATGTTCATCAAGGTGTGAGTATATGATTATGAAAATTTAAATTATGAGTAAATCCATCCCTATTGTAAAGATTGATTATATGAGAATAATGCATTTCAACTTTATGTTTTTTTATGAGAGGAATTTTTTTATCAACTAACATTCCTTTCAGTTGGTTTATGCCAGGCTGGGTTATTGAAACTAATGGGATATACTTAAATGCAATTGATCAAGTTTTTGATGGAAGTAAGTAATTCTAGATTGTGAATTTTGTTTGTGATCGTAGTTCATAAGTCAAGGATGTAATCAAATAACCAAAAAAGGTATTTTGATAAAAATAAAATGTTCAAGACCATATTAGGGTTCCTTTTTATGAAATTAAAAGCAAAGGTAATGCTATACTCTAGTGGGATGTTACGCAAAATGATAAAATGGAGAGAGAGTAAGAAAAGATCAAGACTTGGAAGAAAAGAATGAGTTGTTTCAAGGAGAACTTCTTCCCAATTTCTTATCAATAGATTTTATATACACAAGAACAAAATTTGAGACATCCACTTAAGAGTATATACAAAAGAATTATTCAAGTTATCACTCAGTTAAGACTTAAATATATAATACAAAAGGGTAGTAACATATGCTAATAGGTTTAAGTTATATATTGAAGAGGAGATAAGCTTATCCAATTTCTTTGAAGGTGGAGGAAAGGTTGTATAAGAGAAAAAAACAAACTTCGTAGGAATATGTTCTATGGGTACGAGGAATGCCAAGTTATGCAAGAGGACATCCCAACAATAGTAAAGATGACAAATTCACTAAGAGACATAATATTGTGGGAAGTCAAAATGTTGGTAGATGTAGAAAGAAAGAAAGAAAGAAATAAATTATGTTAATGTCCAATGAATGACCACAAAATTAGGTCAATGGGACTGTAGAGTACAATGATGTTGATACAAGGAGGAGTACCAAAAGGTCTCCTATATAAAGAGAAAGAAATAAGAAATAAAGAAAGAAAAACACAATGCCTGAAAACCAAAATTAGGAAAGTCTTGGACTCCAAGTGAGGAGGGCACAAGATAATGGTCCATTAAATCTCTCTCCTAACACTCGAGGTCAAATGCAAAAAACTCAATATGGAGTGTTGTCCCAAGGGAGGGACAGGGGAGGATCTGGAGCCTATGTTATGCTGCTGCCGAGAAGAAGTGATATATTGCTGATGGCTGGGTGATCTCAACTGCCAGCTGGTAAGAGATCTGGTTCAGTAATGATTCAGGCATCCTTGTGCTAGGGGGATGGTTCCTCTAGCCCGCATTGATCTAGAGTCTGAGGCAACAATGTGATTAACTTGTTGCTTTGTGCCTCTTGTTGATGGGAGCACTGTATGATGTAATCCGCTGCACAGGATATGCTCTATGAGGAGGTTGGAAAATCTGTGTGCGAAGTCTCATGGGCTCATGTATGTACAAGGCTATACATCTTTGGTCTGGGTATCGAAAGAAGCTAGATAAGGTCTGGATCCCTCAGAACAAGAAATGGAATCTCCCACGAATCTCATAGTAAATGGGGAAACAGAAGATGCAGTGTTCCTCCGACTCAGTCTCTCGGAGGTGGCACAACTGGGAAATCCTGTCTAACCGGGAAATATGATGGTCAGTCTCAATCCATAGTTTATGAGAACATACTCTGATATGACCCAAGGGAATCTGAAGAGTGTGCATCCATTGGCGAAGTGTGTAAAGGGGCCGAACAATGAGTGCATCTCTCAACGACATGAATTTCTCAGCATAGAAAGCCATCTTCAAACGTAACCCATCCTGAGGGCTTATCCAAATAATAGCCTCTACATATTTCCTATAAATTTCCTCTCGGATGATTTTATTCATCTCTTGTTTGGTTGGTAGGAGTTGGCCCGGTGCACACAAAGAATACTTGAATGGAGGGAGTTGGTCTATCTTGATACCAACTGAAGCAAGGAGATCTGAGACTCCACCATACCAACATCAAGATTGAGTTGAAGGACTTGCTACTGCAATGGACTGTGATGAAAGGTAGGCCAAGTATGGATATTGGTCTCGCCCCTTTGCTGTATCTGAAAAACCCCACAAACGATGAAGAAGAGAGATGATACCAAACATTGTCTCAAGGAAAAAGGGGTGAGCTCCAAACTCTACAAGAATTATGGGTTGAGGAACTGTCTGCTTGCACCGAATGATGCGACGAAGAAGGGTGTTATGCACTCTCTCTGTAGAATACCAATTAGACTCCAATAAGATAGGACCCCAAACCTTCGAGCCATATAGAACTATGTGTCGAACAAGACAATCCATCAATGACATCTTGGCTAATATGTCCTGAAAATAATTCAAAAATCATTGTCTCTCAAGAAGGGCCAAGGATCCATAACCATTGTTGATTCGAGGCTGGAGTGTAGGCCGCAAGCTAAAGCGATGTCCTGTGAATAGTACCCCCAGATAGGTGTAGCTAGTGATCTCAATCTCCTCTCCTCTGAAAAAGAAATGGAGGTCACAGAGGAAATTCTTCAATGTGTTGAAGATCATAACCTTGGTTCTACGTAGGTTAACCGTCAATTGCCGAAGATCACTGAAAAGGCAAGGGAATCCAACTGCCTCTACAATCCATTAGGGGATGGGGCTAGAAGGACCAAATCATCTGAAAATAGCAAGATAGAAATAAAGACATGATGTGGAAGGAAACCATCACCGTCCTGGATGTGCTCACACATGAAGGACTCCAACTCATCAATATAGATCCAAAATAGTGTGGGGGACAAGGGACAACCTTGTTTTAGCCCAATAGTGATTCGGATAAAATCTGATAGCCCATGTACTATACGCAGACGACCAAGGACCCACTCATATAAGTGCATGATCGCTGACAAGAGGGTCTCTGAGATGCCAATATCTCTGAGTCTCTGGAATATTGCTTCTCTAGGGACCGACTCAAAAGATTTTCGAAAGTCTACAAAAAAAACAATAGAATTTCGAAGAGCGATGTCATGCCTCCTCAATGATGGCCCTAAGTGTAAGGATGTGGTCAATAGTCTGGTGCTTAGGTCAAAATCCAGTGTGTCCTTTAGCTCTAAGTTGTTTCTGCTCAAGCTCCTTGGAGATTTGGAGGTGGAGGGATGTAGCATATAGTTTGGAGAATGTGTGGCCCACCAAGATAGTCCTATAATTGTTGGGATTTGAGTTGGGCTCCGATTTGTGTATCAGGTGAATGATGTGCTGAGACCATGTTGATTGGAAACTTATACATACCACATGGTTGAAGAGATCAACCAATTAGGGAACCAGAGCACGAATACCATGTTTAAAGAACTCTGCCTAGAAATCATCCTCATTTGCTTCTTTGTTGTTGTTCATCACCCAAATGGCCTCTCTGATGTCACTATCTTAGAATAAGAAACCTGAAGAGGGCGGAGAGGTCACCTGAATCTGGGGTTGCCTTGGGATATCATAGAGGGTGGACACATGGGAGAACATGGACTAGGGGTTAAGGTCAGAGGGGAGGGGAGAGTGGTGGGGGAGGAAAATATGCCAGAAGTGTCTAGGGGAGTGAGAAAGAGAGGTACACAAGTCACGTATTCTCTGAGAGACAAAGATAGGTTTCTTGCGATGGAGGAGGCGATGATATGAGGCTTTGATGTTAGGGTAGGAGGGGTGAGTATGGATGAATGCATGTCGAAGCTAGAGGTGGAGAGCTTTGCATTCCTTATCATACCATCGATTCATAGGGCAAGATTTGGGTTTATGCAAGGTGGAAGTGAGAATTAAGTCTGTAGCTATTTTCCATAGATGTAAAGTAGAATGAAAAATACATCAAAATCTACAAATAATCACAATCAAGGAAAAATAACTACCCTTCTTATTTCATGACAAGACTATCCTACAAGCCAACAAATTTCTATCATATCCATGAGGTTAAGAAAAATTTGTGTATAGTTATGTTGGAACGAACTTAACTTTAGAACCAAGGATATTTTTCCACCTCTAATATTTATGGACAAAAATATATCAATTTTATAAAGCACATGGGGGCCAAATTATCACCTTTCCCATATTGACTCCCTCTATTGAACATTATAGAAAATCTCCA